>QFDT01008338.1:0-19228 GCA_003315915.1 Macrolepiota dolichaula | reverse complement strand
GAGCTCCTCATCGACTGACGGACGCAGTCGAAACACTGAATCGTTGAACCGCCGCCGACGTCTCTTCACTCCTCTGGTCTCAGTATCCCTGTGCTAGTAAAAACCTGTACTATAAAAATACAAGTGGGGTGAAAGAATGTGTGATTGATGAGCGAAGATCGATGAAGGTTTCGTCGGCTACATCTATCGATGGGGCAACCTGGTCATGCAGCATGGGTGCGCTGCACTGCCGAAGGAAGTGATCACCACGGTATGTGTGCAACAAGGGTAATTGGTGGTAAAGAAATGGTCCACAGTGACAGGTGTTATGCTTCGTCAATTGTGGAAGAAAACAAGGGGTCGCTGACCAGCTGACGCTCTGATGGATAGAAGCGACTAGCCGAGTCAAGCAAGGAAGGATAGCTATAATCACATCAGGTAGTGTCGAAATCATTCTGGGGAAACGGTAGGCGAGGTTTGAAATGTTGATGGGAGTTCAGGCAAGCGAAGTCCCCAAATGTAGGAGACCATCGACTAATTGAGTTTATCTACGCCATGTAGTAACAGCGTGCAATAAACTTTAGACTTGAATTGAGATAAGTTGAGGGTGACTTCCTCTTCTGAGGGAGTACAGGAGTGGGCCTGAATGGTGAGTGAGTTCTAGAAAAATAGATAATCTATTCCAGTCGTGTGAGACCCCAAAGAGAAAAAAAATGAATATAGAGGAGCCCCGGCCAGGACGTATGCTGGTCATTGCAGTCAGAGGAAGATGGTCCTGGGTGACGACTGTGACTGTGACGTGATGTGTCTACAGAAATTCGGTGGAGGCGACCTACGAACCATCACTTGGCATGCTGGACGTCGTCGCCCGCCGTGCATGTATAAAACTTTGCGATTCGTCTTCGATATCCACGTTGCGTATTCCGTTGCTCAGTGTAGGCCACACCCTTCCCAATCGAAATCGAGTGAGTATCTTGCGAGCGATCATCCAAGTATTGATAACCTACGGTGTCTAACTGGTACCATATTAAGTCGTGACAATGGGGATAGAAGGGGCCTGTTTTCTTCTAACTCGACGGTCCTCAAGTCCTGTGAACCATTCCCTCGATCAAGAAGCAATCGGTTCTGGGCCTTAAAACTCCTGAAAAGCGTTCATCTTCTGTCCTTCCATCAATCAATGGCGCCGGAACACTTGCAGCTTACTCAAAACAACCCAGAATTCCGCGCAAAGCACGTCGACCGAAGATATCAGATACCTGATCCTATTATCTTATACCAAGAGCACCTCCAAAGCATTGGAATATCATATCCTGAATTCGTCTCTGGGAGGCCAAGACAGGGTCGTTTGCCTCTTACGCCATACTCAATGGTTGATGCATCATACTATATGTTCCTTCCAGGCACGACTACTGCAACAGGGATTCTTACGCTGCTTGTGCAAATAAGTTCAGAGATGTCGTGCTCAAATAACAACTCCCGACTTGGCTTTAAAACCATCTCCCTAAGGAACATGGGTCGGCGTCCTTCACAAGTTCCTCGTCATGTCGACACCTCCATCTCATCCCGCACTGGGTTACCCCGCTACCGAGAAAGACGGTCATGCGAATTCATCCTCAAGTAGCTCTGAGGAGGATCTTTCCACGAAAGAAGTATCCTCAACGGAATTTCGCTCCGTAGAGGTCGACGACCTCTGTGATGCAGAGCCTGAAACCCTTAGTCTATCAAAATGGCTTTTACGCCGTCACAACCGCACACCTATTGATCTCGACTCCGTCGCAACAAGGCGGTCCGTTTTCGATGATTCAAAACTCGCAAAATATTATTGGCCGAAGCCAGAGTACGAGAATATACACCGTTTCGATGTCAACGCCCGGTGGTCACACAGGGAAGAAAAGGTGAGGAACTGGGATGCATTCTTTTTCGCTCCTGTTATTCAACTACGATTCATGGGTTAGGCTCTTATTCGAAAGATCGATTGGAGGGTTATGCTGTGGGGTACGTGTGCATATCGCATCTCGACCTTCAATGACTCACTCGATATTCCCTAGCCGCCATCAGCTTTGCCTCACTCAATCTTGATCGAAACAACCTATCACAAGCGAACACTGACAACTTCCTACCTGACCTTGGAATGGACACGGATGGTGCGATTCACTACCTTACACGAGCGTCCTTGGTTTCTGAAACGTTCATTAGACTTCAATCTGGGAAACTCTGTTTTCAAACTCGCCTTTTTATGCGCTGAACTCCCTTCCCAGCTACTCTCCAAGAAGGTAGCGCTCGTTTTTCCACTATTTTGTGAACGTGGTTTCTGATGTCAATGCAGCTTGGGCCTGATGTCTGGATCCCTATTCAAATGGTGATCTGGTCCATCATCACCATGGCTCAATTTTGGTTGAGTGGCAAGAAGTCGTTCCTCGTCTGCCGCGCTTTGTTAGGGTGAGTTATTACAAACATATGAAGGACATTATTGATGTTGGTACAGACTTGCACAGGGGGGTTTTATCCCGGATCTTGTCCTCTATCTCTCATGTGAGTTTGTCTCTTGTCAAACTAGTCTTGTCTCTAACCTTGACCAGACTTCTACACGAAGCATGAACTTCCCTTCCGCCTCTCACTGTTTTGGCTTTCAATGGAGGTGTGCAGCATCCTGGGCGGGTTCATATCCTTTGGCGTTCTTCACCTTCGGGGATTTCATGGGAAGGAGGGCTGGAGGTGCGAATACATATGTCTGTTTCCTTCGTGAGCCCCTGTTGAACGTATCCTTAGATGGCTCTTCTTGGTAGAAGGTCTTCTCACATTTACCATCGGTTTCGCGACGTTCTTCATGATGCCACCTTCCCCTACGCAAACGAAGTCCTGGTTCCGTCCAAACGGGTGGTTCAGCGAACGTGAAGAAGTCATCATAACGAACAGAATTTTGCGCGATGACCCTAGCAAGGGTGACATGCACAATCGCGAAGGGTTGACGCCCAAGAGGATGTGGCAATCGTTGTGTGATTACGACCTTTGGCCTATATACATCCTGTACGTCCAGATTTTTTTAATTATCTGTTACGCTTATTCATTATTCATAGTGGGCTGCTCTTCGGCATGCCGTCTGCACCACCTGCTCAGTACCTTACCCTCTCCCTCAAAAAGCTTGGTTTCGACACATTTTCCACGAATCTTCTGACGATTCCTTCTGTTGTCGGTCGCATTATCAACATGCTGATCGTCACTGTCCTGTCCGAGGTGGTCAATCAGAGAACGTATCTAGCGATGACTGAGTCGGTGTGGTTATTACCATTCATCATTGCTCTGTACACTCTACCACAAACCCCTCGTCCGTGGACTTTCTACGTGAGCCGTTCCATTTTTGGTTTCAGGATTGGCGCTCATGTTCGGTTCGACTTCGAAAGGCATTGTCGACGCTATTGCTTAGTTACCCATACACACATCCGATTCAAGTTGCTTGGTGTTCGCGCAACTCAGGCGCCGTCGCTGCCCGAACTGTCAGCCAATCGGTGTACAACATGTGAGTACGTTCCTAACTTCTAGATGCTTCCGCTATATCTTGGACTAGGTTCGCACAGGCTTCTGGTATTATCTCGTCAAACATTTATAGGAAGGATGACGCACCATTGTGTATGTTTATTATTTGAAATTCTCATAAAATACGGCCACTGATAGTAACACGTTCCAGATCGCCGAGGCAACCGCTGGCTTATGATCATCGCCATTTTCAATATTGCTGTTATCTACCCAGGTGTCCGAATGTATTACGTTTGGCGTAACAAGCAAAGAGATAAGATCTGGAATGCTATGAGCGACGATGTGAGATCCCTCGACCTTTCACAATACAGGAATAGCTACTCACAATACACATAGGAAAAAGCGAATTACCTGGAGACGACGAAGGATGTTGGAAACAGACGTTTGGATTTCCGTTTTGCCTACTAGTGGCTTGATTCTGTACACACAGATTTGTATTTTTTATGTTTTATATTACTTCTAGGTCACATGTGAGAGGCATTTACTCCTTTCCCTCAACCGCCCTTGTGATCGAAGTTTGGATGTGTAACGTCGTTTCTCTGCCGTCAAGAACATGAGCCGGGCCTGTCTGCATCCGTGTCAGTCATCAAGAATGTGAGTCGGGTCCCGGGTGCAGACCCCTGTGAGTATTCTGGCTGGAGATCAGGTGCTTTCCCTACCGCGGAATCCATATGACCAATTCAAGAATGTGACACCCTTAAAAACTAGAGTGCGTCACGGTCTACCAGATCTCCACCGTTATATCTTTCTGTTTTGCTCGCCGGCTCGCCCTCTTCTCCTTACTCACCATTTACTTCAGCAGCCATGCTCTCAGTTACCGAGAACAATGTCTCTGAAGGCTGGACATGATAGTGAGTATCACTCAGGTCATCACAAACAATTGTTTGTTCTCACCACCTACGCATTGCAGCCTACCAAGCCACAGCACCCCACTATCACCTAAGGAACCAGGCACTCCCCCGGGACAGAAAGCGCGTAATAAGCGACCTGAATGCTTATGTTCCAAATTACTCATACTGAGCGTCTCATCAAAATGAAAGATGGAAACGAAATCGTCCCTTAAGGCTTTAAGCTATCGAGCTTTCGCATCAATGCAGGCGGCAAACAAGCCAATAATACGTTATCTTACCCCTCATGAGATCATTGAGCTGTCCCTTGTGGTGCGCTTAATGCGGCTTCTCTGGCCGTGTTATCCCACAACATGGGAAATCGCTTGCCTCTTGCGCCATACTCAAGTTCTAATGCATCATATTCTAAACCGAAGCAAGGGTCAAAGACGCGACTGCAAATTGATGTGCACGCTTGTGCAAGCCAGTCCAGAGATGTCGTGCTCAATCGACACTGGAACAAAAATAGGAAGTATCCCCAGGCTATGATTTATACCAGACGACCAATAGGCTGTAACCTCTCGAAACGATGCCTACATCTTACCCGGAGCCACACCAGCCCATTTCAGAGAAGGACGTACACGTTCTCCCTGCTGCCTCGAATAACTCCAAGGAGAACGTCTCGACGAAGGAAGCCGCGTCGGTCGATGCCCACACCATTAAGGGGGATGATGACCTGTGCGACGCCGAGCCCGAGACCTTCAGTTTCTCGAAATTGTTGTTATGTCGTCGACAACGGAACCCTCTCGACCTCGACTCAGTTGCGACAAGACGGTCTGTCTATGACGACTCCAAACTTGCAAAATATTATTGGCCCAAGGCAGATTACGAGAATCTACATCGCTTTGATGTGAATGCTCGGTGGACACACCGAGAGGAAAGGGTGAGGATAATCAACATCATATCCGTTGTGCCTCATCTCAAACCCTCACGCAGGCACTCATTCGAAAAATTGACTGGAGAGTCATGTTGTGGGGTGAGTGCGCTAGGTTCTCGCGGGTTATCCAGGTTGTTTATTGGATGGTGTATAGCTGCTATCAGTTTCTCTGCACTCAACCTTGACCGAAACAATCTCGTCCAAGTAAACACCGATAACTTCCTACCTGACCTCGGCATGGATACGGATGGTGCGAGTTGTGCTTTATCAACATTTACTTTCTTCTGATACTCTGCCCAGATTTTAATTTGGGAAATTCGATATTCCGACTTGCTTTCCTAGCTGCTGAGCTTCCTTCTCAGCTTCTCTCCAAGAAGGTGATTTATTATTGTGCTTGACATGCGACGCCATTAACCATTGGTCGAATATAGCTCGGTCCTGATGTCTGGATACCTATTCAAATGGTGATTTGGTCCATCATAACTACGAGCCAGTTTTGGTTGAAAGGTAAGACATCATTCCTTATATGTCGTGCCTTGCTTGGGTAAGTGTTGCGTAGGTTTGTAGAGGAATGAAATGCTAACGGACTCATCAAGGTTCGCGCAAGGTGGTTTCATTCCGGATCTTGTCCTCTATCTATCATGTAAGTGTACGTGGATATTTGCTCAACTTTTACTCACAACGTGCGTCAGATTTCTATACGAAATATGAACTGCCGTTCCGCCTCTCTCTTTTTTGGGTCTCTCTGGAGGTGTGCAGTATTCTCGCTAGCTTCTTAGCATATGGCGTACTTCATATGCGAGGGATTCTCGGGAATGCGGGCTGGAGGTACGTTCCTACTTTCTAATTCTATGCTGGTTCTTACCACAATACATTCTAGATGGCTCTTTTTAATTGAGGGTCTCATCACATTCTCTGTCGGCTTAGCGACATTCTTCATGATGCCCCCTTCCCCTACTCAGACCAAGTCCTGGTTTCGACCAAAAGGGTGGTTTACTGAACGCGAAGAAGTCATTGCCACCACCAGGATTCTGCGCGATGATCCAACAAAAGGGGATATGCATAACCGTGAGGGATTGACACCCAAACGGATATGGCAATCATTGTGCGATTACGACCTTTGGCCAATATATGTCATGTACGTGGTGACTCCTTCACTCAGCAATCAACACTTACGCTGCCGTCTCTACCCAGTGGGCTTCTTTTTGGTATTCCGGTCGCACCACCTACGCAATACCTCACCCTCTCTCTTAAAAACCTTGGTTTCGGCACCTTTGAAACGAATCTCCTCACGATCCCGTCTACAGTTGGCCGTATAATCAACATGATGATCATCACGTTGGCTTCTGAAATGATCCAGGAAAGAACATATCTAGCAATGACCGAGACGGCGTGGGCGTTGCCATTCATCGTTGCCCTGTATACCCTACCTCAATCTACTTCCAAGGGCTGGAACTTCTATGTAAGTTCTTTTCTACTCCGAATTACATGCTTATACTCAACTGGGGGCTTTGTCAAAAGGGATTATCGACATTGTTGCTCAGTTACCCATACTCCCATGCCATCCAAGTCGGCTGGTGTTCACGAAACGCAGGTGCGGTAGCTGCAAGGACTGTTAGTGCATCTTTATACAATATGTGTGTCTTTTTTGTTACTTCTCCCGTTCATCCATTCTCATATACTATGCAGGTTCGTCCAGGCTTCGGCTATCGTTTCATCAAATATCTATAGGAAGGATGATGCACCCCTCTGTATGTCTCACCTTGAAACATTAGCAGTGCTCATATCTCTTCCTATAGACCGCCGTGGCAATCGTACACTCATGATCATCGCCATTGTCAACCTCGTTGTGATGTACCCCCTGGCTAGGTTGTACTACGTCTGGCGGAATAAGCAGAGGGACAGGATCTGGAATGCTATGTCCGATACTGTGAGTTCTCTTCACGTGTTATACGATCGAGAGCGGCTGCTAATGTCGGAACATGGATCTCTTCAGCAAAAGATAGAATACTTGGAGACGACAAAGGACGCTGGAAATAGGCGGCTGGATTTCCGGTTTGCTTATTAGGTGTCTGGATTTTCCCTCCTTCAGAATCTCGCTCTACTGTGTCCCGGTGTCTCGTTTCATATGGATAATTTATGAAGGGTTATTGTATTCCGGGGTCCAGAGATATATGACGGAGTTAACGCAGGTCAACGCCCGCATGGTTTAATCAATGATGCAAGTCGTCGACTTCTCATGAACACACAATGAACACACACGTTCCTTTGATTGCCGATGGAAGTCCCATGTAGCTGCAATGAGTCAAGATCTAGATTGAGGATATTTAAGGAGTCCTCAGTTTCTTTGTAGATACACGCCAAACTCATGTAGAAAAAAAATATCCAGGAGCAAAGAGTAGGTGAACGAAGTAAAATAATTACGGACTCGGAACAGGACTTGAGCCCGAAGAGAAGCTCGCCGGAGATGACAACACATCCCACATCGATCCAATCGAGCTTCGTCTCGAGTTCGGTTTTTTCATACCCCCATTCAACAACCGACACCACCAGTTCTGTTGGTTATGACCCTCCTTCCCCAACCAAACATCCGTGCCATCTACGTCCATATCTACCCTTTCATCCCATTCCTCATGGTCTACCACCCATTGCGCTTCATCCGCTGCATCGCCAGGTCCATGCCCATGCCGAAATTCAGAGCCAAGACCCAAACTCCTCCTTTTCGTCGCTGACGAGGACATGACACTAGCACTCCGGACCCTCCCAAACCGGAGCCCAGACCCGGGCTCGAGTCCGAGCCTTGGTCGTTGATTAACGGGCGCAGAAACCTCTAATGCGCAAATCCTACCCTTGAATCTATCTTTCACCATCCCCTCAACATTCTTTCTCACAATACCACCGCCACCACTGTCGTCACCATCGTCGTCGTTATCGTTAATAGCGGTAGTAGCATCGCAGATGTTCACAAGACCGTCCATCCACTTCCTCAAATCTTCCAACTCTACTTCCGACCCGACGCGTGTGATACACGACAGAGCATGGAGCGAAGGTACATGTTGATTTGCAGAGGGGTTGTCGTACATATGGAGGGTGAAAAGGAAGGCTGACAGAAAAAGGAGGTGTGGCGTTAGTGCCCGTGCCTTCTCTGGTTGAACGGGGGTAGCCGTAGTGTTCAGGGTTTTCATGGAAGGAAAGGCGGTATTGGAAGAGGATGGAGTGGTGGAAGCTGCGTAAACCCCAGGCGTGGAGGGTGAAGAAAGGGCTCGGGCACGTGTGCGTGTGCGTATGAGAGGGAAACTCAGGGCGTGGGTGAGCTTGGAAGTGCGCGTTGTGGAGCCGGATGTTGGAGTTGGAGGAGGAGGAGGGGGTACAGTAGATGCGCTGTTCGCTTTCGAGACCCATTTGTGAGGAAATGGGGATGAAGATGACCTTGGACGACCAGTGGGACGAGAAGAATGTCGTAGACCATCCTCAGAGTATTCGGCAGAGCATGGACACGCCCCAGAAATAGAACACGAATGTGAACATTCGAGAGAACTTGCAAATGACCGAGCCAACGCGGTCAGAATGTAGAGTGCGGCATAAGGCACGATTGAAGGCACTTGGCACCAATGCACAACACGTGCTATGTACAAGTCTAGACGTTCGTCTTCCAGAAAACCCGATTTTTCGTATGCGGAATCCAAGCCAGGAGAAAAGTCAGATAGGCTCGTATCTATAGACATCACGGAAGGGGTAGAGGGCGCGTCAGGTACGCGTAAACGGAGGAGACAAGGCGCGGTTTCAATGAACTTGACAAATGCGAGCGCGATGGAGCGGTGCCCAAGGTATGGATCCTTATCCGCGTCACCGATGTTTGCATTCAGATTCGGGAGAAGAGAGGAGAATACTATACACGGTGGAGCGGCATATTGTGAACAAAGGTCAAGTGTGAGTGAAGGGAGTAGCTACCTACTTGATTGAGGTGAGTCTGGGCAGCACATCTTCGTTGAAGGTTAGTTCGCATTGGGCGTGTCGCGTACGGCAAAGGACAATTGTATCTACGCGCCCGAGGAAGAAGAATGTTATGTGGGATAGGTGGTCGATGATGAGTCCAGGGGTGGCCAGCGCACCGCGCACCTAGATTTTGTAGTACCAGGGGTAATTGGGAACCCTCAGTCCCCTCAAACTAGCGCGGCCGCCGTCCGTACACTACAAAGACACACTCGATCCTGCCCTCCATTGAGAAACGGGAGGCGGTGGTGGGGGAACCAAATGTTCATCCGTATGGTCCGGGTGATCTGAAGTAGACCAATCAGCTCAGTTTTTAGGCGGTTGAAACTCTCATTCGCACATTCGATTCGTCATAGTGACGTCCAATCAACTGTGCTTGCGTCTCCCTAAAATCAGGGTATCCCGATAAGGTAGCGATATCTTGGGGGCATGTTCGATTGGGGTTATCCGAGAAGAATACAAACGTTCGGTAATGTCGTTGAATAGGAGGCAGCCTAAGGCAGCCTATACGCTCGCGTCTGTATGTAGGCCCCAGGGGTGATCGTCGGTTTCGGAACGGGGAAATGTAGTTAATCACGTTCACCTGATTTTCCGCTCTTGAATCGCGGCGGAGGTTGGCGTGCCAATGGGGGTAGTTTTTTATCGACGTGTTAGGCAATAGGGGTAAGCCTGCGATTGGTGGGTTGGGGCGATTAGTTGGGTAGGACAGATGTGATTGGCTCAGAGGGGCGAGGTTTCATTGGACCCACGGTCCTCCAGTGATTGTGGGTTCACCAATGCGGATGCGAGAAACACGGAGTCACAATGTTGATTAATGAGTGTGGTCGAGAACTTAGTCCTTGGGCTTGGTAATCTGCTTGGGTAGGAGATTTTGTCCAGAAGGGCCTACGAGGAGTAGGGGACACGTCAAATCATGGAGAGCGCGTCGCACCTACTTAGTTGACATTGGCCAGCCCATTTGAAGCAATTACTTGTCGATGACGGCTTCAAGACATTCTGAACATGTATTTGCGAGGGACTGATGAATTAAGGTCATAGGCAGTGCACCGAAATATTATTAGGATATGCAGGAGGTCTGACAGAATTAGCAATGTTCTCTCTATGTCCAAAGCGTCAAATGATCTATACTGAAACTGTCGCTTCTTTTACCGGGGCAAGTTTTGGTGGTTCCGGAGGATGGATGAGGAGATTCCCGAGGCGAGGCGGACTAGAACGACTGATGAATTCCATTTGTGTAGGAAGCTTGTCCGAAGCTTGTCGTAGAACTAGAGAAGAAGGTTAGTAGGTATATGGCCATAGAAAAAGTCGTATGTACCTTCTCTGGCGAGTTCTTCACGAATAGGAACACTACCACCAATCTCAAACAATACCCGACCGGTTGGTACGCTGCAGCTCGTCAGAACGAGGAACATAACCTGAGGGATAGTGCACTCACCGAGTTGCCCAGTACTCGAATGTACCTTTACCCTTGCCCATACGTGTCTCATTTCCCTATGTCCAAAGGTTGGTGTTTGAGTTTGGTGAAGGAGAGGTGAACATACCTTGACGCAGACCGGGATATCAGGGAAGACACGCAAGTAGACCTTTGTTCCCTTGATAATTTTGAGTTTCTTCTTAATAACATCCTCTACGGTCATGAGCTGCTTGGCGGTGATACGTGCACCATTGCCCTTTATTCTGATGCCCCATTCGCCATAGGCGAGTGTAGTGCCCTTTGTCGAGCCGCCGGTAGGAATCGGAATGCGGCCTTTATGACGCCTGATATGCTTTACAGACTTTGGAGCGAGCTGGTTGCGAAAGCGTGCAAAGACGCGTGCAGGACTGGACAGAGCTAGCCTAGCCGGTGCTGCAAGGATGAGAGAAGAGAGAGAAAACATGGTGATTATGTAATTCAGCAGGCTTGTTCTGTATCTCCCATGGCCGACAGGAAACGTGCTTTCGAGGGCAGCTCTGACGCTGGCAGCCTCACAAAGAAGCGTAAAAGGTGAGATAAATAGCTGTAATATGTTTTATTTCTGCTGATATATCGTATAGCGATGTGAGTAAAGGTGAATTCAAGCCATTCCACCGTCCATCCTCATCTCCTTCTACTTCTCCCCAGACATCTTCAACAAATGGCCCATCTTCTGCAGGTGTATGTACTAATTTCAAATGCATCCTATTGCTGCCACCGCTCACCTACCCATTCCAGCTCTCCGCAAATGATCTTATCCTCCAAAAGCGTGCAGAGATCGCCGCAAAGCTCTCTGCTATGAAGAACAATACCATCACCGGCCCAGCCACCCAGAAGACCCCAGGCATCGCCGCACCTATCCCTACAAAGCCTCTTCCATCCAAACCCCCTATTCCATCCCCTGCATTATCTTCAACCCCAAGCACCCCCGCTGGCCCCACTCCCCCGTCCTCTGGCACTCCCGCAGTTGTCACAGATGACCTCGCGCGCCGAGTCGCAGAGGCCAAGAAGCGTGTCGCAGAGGCCCAGACCAAGCTTGCAATAAAGGACAACCCGTACATGGTCTGTCGCCACGCCTCGTATCTCCCCGACTCATATTCACTGCCCTATTTATAGGCAAACGCGCCAGCGTCTAAGAAGAAAGGTTCCTCTACCCCCGTTGTTGAGCCACAGCCCTCTCCAGGGGCGGGTCTCAAGATGGCTGCCCACCCGCTCCTTCTCGAGCCCACAACCCAAGCCGTCCAATCCAAAAAGGACCGCTATAAACCTATGCAGCCCAAATTCGCATCTATCAAAGCAAACGTCCGCAACGCCCCTACACCCCCGCCGGCACCCACACCCATGGCTCAACCGACCCCTACCCCCGCTTTAGCGAATCCATACGCTGCGGCTGCTGCATCGTCGAAGGACGGCACTGGCTTTGAAGGCGCCCCCAGGGAAAGACATGGTCGGAACTTCAGGTTCAATCCAAAGGGCAAGTATGTCGCGCTTGCGAACCAGATTAGACAAGACCAGCAACTTGAGGCGCTTAAACAACGAATTGCGGAGAGCGCCAGGAAAGCGGGATTGGACGGCGATATGGGTATCGAGAAGAATATCAAGGTACCCCTGATTCATTTTGTGTTTACACCTACTGATTCTTGTTCAGCGACCGCCGCCCCCAGAAGCAGAGTGGTGGGACGTGGCACTGTTACCAACTAAGAGCTACACAGACGTCGAGACCTTTGGAATTGAAAATCTCAATATTAAGACCACCAACTCTCCCGTCACGCTCTACATCCAACACCCGATCCCGATCCCCGCTCCGGGGGACAAGAACAAGGCTGAGCCTAAGCCTTTGAAGCTTACAACCAAGGTCAGATCTGCCTTTCTCTTTAAACTACAATGCTCACGCACATTCTAACTTCCAGGAAGCAAAGAAACTTCGCAAACTCCAACGAAAGGAAAAACTGCAAGACAAACGCGACAGAATTCGAATGGGTCTTGCACCTCCCGACCCACCCAAAGGTAACGTTCTTCTCGTATTGTGTCAAAGGATTATACAAATGTGTAAAACGTCCTAAACAGTCCGCCTCGCGAATCTAATGAAGGTTCTCACATCCGACGCAATCCAAGATCCAACCCGTGTAGAAGCCCGCGTCCGACGCGAAGTTGCCATGCGCAAACACACACACGAAAAGATGAACGCGGAGCGCAAACTTACTGATGATCAACGCCGTGAAAAGGTCGAGAACAAGAAAGTTGAGGAAGAGAAGAAAGGAATCGTCGGTGCTGTGTTCAAGTACGTCTCCCTCTCTCCTTTTGTAACTTAGTATTCATTGTGATCATGGGCGCAGAGTGAAAACACTCTCAGATCCCTCGCATCAATTCAAAGTCCGCAAAAATGCCGAACAGCTCTCGCTCACGGGTGTTTGCATATTCCACCCTGGATTCAATGTTATCTACGTCGAAGGCGCCGCAAAATTCATCAAGAATTATAAACGCCTCATGCTCCATCGTATCGCATGGACTGAGCCTGCACGCCCTAGGGCCGGTGCCGAGGACGTCGAGATCGAGGACCGCGACAGCGACGCTGAAAATGGTAAAGGCAACAATGCTGAGGGTGCCGACGAAGGGAAGGGGAAAGCAAAAGCGGAGGGGGAAGAGGATGCAGCGGTATCACTGGAGGATAACAAGTGCTGGCTGATTTGGGAGGGTACGCTTCGCGAGAGAGTGTTCAGAGGGTTCAAGGCGAGGAGTTGTCCAACTGAGAGGGATGCAAAGGAGTTGTTAGGTGATATGAAAGGGTATTGGGATATGGCGAAGAATTGGAAAGGGGAGGATGAGGAGTTGTTCTAGGGTTTTCTTTCGTGTTTTGCTTTTGCTGGTTGCTTTGTGTGTTGGGTGAAGGATTGTGCCTGTCTGTTTTTGGTTAACATCTATAATATACGCTGAGTTTATTGGAACGTACGTCCAACACGTATCTTGATCATGTCTGAGAATCTACTGAATGATGGACTGGAACACGATAGGTCTGGACCCATGGCAAAGGTAATTCTCTTGGCCTTAGGTATCTCATTCCGATACCCAAAGATCATCCAGCGCGCGAGAGCGAACAGGTGGGTGGGTGAATGCGAAGGGTATTCGTACACTCAGGGTGATATCGGGTTACCTTTGCGAAAGAGGAGCAAGATACCTGTCTACGCCCGTTCGTTCGCCATGCAAACACTGCATGTGCGCCTGCACATACCCCGTCACGACATGGATTGTCTGCCATCATACTGAGTACTGAGTGTTGAATACTCCACACAAACTGACCAAGATCTCAAGGGTGCACCCACCACGCACACATTTCGGCACCCGATCTCTCGCCAATACCTCGGCCCCATGAGCACTATTCACACTTTCAGCTGTCCGCGGAAATACAGAGCTGCGTGGCAGATGCTGCTGGATTCAGAGGTACTCTCAAATACATGTGGGACTGCGTTTCATCAGACGATCATCCGCTCCTTCGTCACGGCGAAGATCCTTTTTTTTGTGCATTGTGTTTTTGAAACATTCTATATGGAGCCCCCTGACGTGATGCCTGTCAAGAAATGTATGTTTTTCCATGTGTCTGTTTTGTGGTGGGCGGCAAGAAATTCCAGCTCAGAAATTTACTGCGAGTGGAGTGGTTTCGGGTGTCATGTATCATGATGAAGAGTGGTATGGATCCCAACTTCATGCGTTGTGAAGAGGAGTCAAACAATATGATCGGACCAGTCAAACTCGTGTTGATGTCCTTGTACTTGTCAAGTACTGTCGATGGGTGAAATTGTTAGAGATCATTGCTCTCGTCTAAGTTTAAGGTCAGGACTAAGAGAAATTGTGTATTAACCACATTCAAATGCATATTATCTAAACCGGTTCATTTTGTGTCAACAAGAATAAATGAATCTCGTGATCGAGCCAACAGAACAATCCGACCCGCGCCTGCATCGACACCCCTAACATCAAACTCGAAGCAATACGCCTTGCTGAAATCAGGAAGTTTACAACGGTGTACATAGAGCTGACATTCTGAGAGCTCCTTGTCCCAGGAGTATATCAACATTTTGATCTGCCGCTTCCCCAGGCCGGCTATAGCGTTCTGGCTGATCAACTGAGGAATTTTAACGCGGCCCCAATCCTCCCGGCGAGAGCCAAGCATCACTTCCAGAGGTTGGTCAGTCGGGTTTTGAGGTATCCGCATTACCCGTAGCTCCTGGCCACCAACGACAAAGACTACCCAAAGGAAGCCCTGATATGGAGATGACTGAATTAAGCGGGTAATAACGGAAGATGGAGAGAGCTCGAGCCGATGGAAAGGTGTCAGCCTTTCTCGCTCACGAAGGTTCCAGACTTGGTTTACTGTGTAAACTTCGATAACGTTTTTAGCCAATACTACAATATGGTCTTCGAGGGTGATACACAGGAAAGTCTGCAAATAGTCAGGCTATCGGACGATGAACATAAAAGCAAAACGCACCCGAAGACCAACGATTGCAAATTCCGCGCGGACACTGGGCCGTGAGTGGCCTCCTTCGTCATCCACGTACTGATGGAGGGTAAGGACCGACCGAAACTCATCCTCCTCGTCCTGCAGCGCCCATAGTTCTATCAGATATTTACCTGAGATTTCTTCGGATGACCTATCGCCGACGTGGGCCCGTGATGCGTACAAGGGAATTCCTGTCGACAGAAATGTTCGCCCATCCTGCCCTAGGGTGGTCTCGTATATCTGCGTCCTAGATACATACAGGTTGTCCCTTGAAGGAAACCCGGAAATGAGAGTGTGAAAGGAGAAAACATCTCTTGATGGGTTGACCCAGACACTGAAACGTGTGAGCTTGTCGTCCACATGGTCTTCGTCGTACTCTCCTGGATCAAAAAGTGGCTGGGGATCGGTGTGGGGCGAGTCCAGGTCATACATCCAGTATTGGCCAAGGGGGTTGCTTGTTAAGAGCCATCGTCCGCCAGGAAGTAGTTCCGCATTAACTATCTTCACCTTTGAGCACTGATATTGACGGGCACGAAGGACAGGGGTGACGTCTGAAAACAAGGACTCGTATGCTCGCAGTCTCCGTATGACCCAGCGCTCAAGGTCTAAAATGCTGAGGCTTTCTTTGGGTGCGCTCATTCTTGATCCACCACCAATTGATTCGCACAATTCGACCAGCTGGTACCAGAACTGACGCGACCTTGTGACCCTGTAAAATGCTTTGCAAGTCTAATGAAACTCAGCAATAGTAACTTATCTAAGTCAAAGAATAACATACCAACTTAGCAGCAAGTAATCCATGGCTGTCCAAGTGTTTGAAGATTTCGCATAATATTTCGGGAGGCATCGAGGATAAAGGGTTTGAGTCACCCAAAATCTGGTGCCATCCGAGACGAAGAAGAACCCTGACATGAGACAAAAGCCAGAGGATGACATTCAGCAGCATTTGAGATGTGGTGTGGTGTTGGACAAGGCGTGAAGAGTGGAAACACATGGGTTATAGACACGTGTATTTACGTATGCCTGTGATGGTACCCTTCCCTGATTAATGATTGATCAACACACCTCCATTCCGCTGAACAACCGGAATGAACTTGCGAAGAAAAATGGCAACCATGGCCGCAATGCACAGACGGTGTAGCTACACTCAGATATTTCAATATTTAACGGACCTCATCCGCACTTCAGAAATGATCAACATAACCCAAGTAGTATTTGCCACTCAAACGTCCAGTAATGTCCGTTCAAGGTAACACTTCGTACGAGGGTTTTCCAGACGGACGTTCATGCTTCTCTGCCCCCTCCAGATACATCACTATCCCTTACCACCCCTCACAATTCGACGCCTATGCTTGATATCCTTTCGCGCCTCGAGTTCTTGATTTCAAAATACGGTCAGGCATGGGGCACGGAAAAGGCTCGGCGCGAAGTCAACGACGATGTTGTGGCCCCTCTCCAGAAGCAAATCGAGGCCGACATAGGGGTTGGGAAAGTTCGCGACAACAAGATCAGTACATTGACTTCGCTCTCTTTGAATCCCGACCACCTGCGGGATTTTGCAAAATGTGTTCTTGATCAAAGTTATCTTGGGGTGACATACACTGTGAGTGGCTATACTGCTTACCCAAGTATAAATGCTGTCTAACCTTTCAACCCAAGGTCGTCAGTCTATCTACGCTCAAGAAGACCGACTTTGATACACTTGGACTCCAAATTTTCAATGATTATCCCATTGACTTGATCTTGGACGTCATGCAGTCTGATGAATTTGGGGGTTTTCATGAATATGGGTTCCCCATTGACGACAGCTATATCGAACGGTTCAACAAATCTCTGATCAAGAAGAAGCTCCGTTTTATCGGCAAGGTGTGTTGTTCCTCTATCATCGTCATATGTTAGACTTATTGTCATTGAGTCTGAGCAAGTGTCGAGAGTGATGATCAACAAGTATTTCACTGCGCTTGCCAAACATCACCCTTCCGTTGCCAATCTGGAGTTTTGGCTCGCTCGCATTTCTGGAAACTTCAAGGCTACGGAAGCAGGCTCTACATCTGAGTCGACAATCCATCATACATACCTCACAGGAAAGGTTGATTACGCCCTATTATCTTTGGTTACTACCAGTCCACAGGATTTCTACCAGCCTCAGCGTGACGAAAACGACAGTCTTATCAAGGGCCTGGACCTTGATGCATGTACGTTCCAATTTCCTGGTAAAATCACAACCTGATCTCTTCTGGACAGTCGAAGGAACCTACCAGCGTCTTCATCAACACCTTTTGAAAAAAATTCCCAAGCGGCGTGAAGGTATTGAATGGGACATCCTCTTTATTGAGGCCAAGTCCAGGGACTGGTTTCCGCTAGCTGGAAGTAAGAATTGCGCCTGCTATCATGCCTTGAGGACTCTGATCTCTTCTCCTAACCCGTAGTAATTGCGCCAGGCCACTTGTACCAAGCAATTGTGACATGTCTTGCAGCGTATGTCTTCTCTGACCTCGTTTATTGGAGTATTCTCTTACAATTGATTTCCATCAGACAAAGTTGCGGCACCAAGGGGCATCGGGTTCTCAAGGTGTGCCTGAGCAGCGGTGATCATTGGGTATTCGCTGTGGTCAACAATGATACCTTGATGGCATATGCGACCCACGTGCTGAATAACCGGGATCTAGACAGGACCAAGGATGTCTTATTCTTGAAGGCTTTCTGGGTGCGCAATTATCCATTCACTATCCCTGTTGGAGTCCTTACCTGTTCTACAGATGGTCATTCCAGGTCACATACTAGAGGAGCACGTATTTGCGGTGGTAAAGGCTCCCCACAAAGTGAAGAAGACGGTTTTTCGCCAAGTGAAGAAGACGGCTTCTCACAAAGAAAAGGAGAAGACAACTTGACACGTTGCGTTGCGACCAACAGTTCCTGGATTTAGTATGTATGTAGCGCACTGCTGATTGTGTACAGTATATATATGGATCATGTTATTTATTGCAAATGAAATAAGGACCTCATCACGAAGCTGCATTTTGAACGCCTGAGAATAGCGCTTTCCTGACACATCACTGTGCAGTACGGTGCACAGCCTCTGAGCAGCACAGCTCAACAAAACCCACATATCTCAAGTTTGGCTTCGTCGCATCCACACACATGAAGATTACTTTTACACACAATCTTATAGCTCCAAATACCATGCCTCTGCAAGAAGGAGGATGTGCGGTTCCAGAGGGAATTTACTTCCGAGAGTCTGCGTCTTCAGCTTCAGACCCTCCCCCCCTCATCTATTCAAGCCCGTCGGCGGCACCACCATCCCGCTCCCTCCACTTTGAACTCTCCTCCACCCTTCTTTCCTTGCCTTTCTCAAAATTCTCAAGCCCTTTCATCCCTTCCAGTCACCCTCTTTACTACCCCTCCAGCGCCAGCGCCTCTCTATGAGCCTGCTCACATCTCCCTCCCCTCTGCCTATCGAATTGACAATCGACTCGATGTGATAAACTAGTCGAAGAGACTCCCGACAATGGAGTCGGAATTCAACTCAGTTGCTTGATTTCCCCCTTCACGGTGTCATCCAGAAACTCGTAAAAGCCTGAGAGACCGTATCAGGTCCAAGCTCCCGGGGACGAACCAAAGATGTTATGGATCACGGTTCAGCAGGAACTGGGAAATCTGCTATCGCCCAAACCATTGCGGAGCAGTCCTACAAGTTACGCCGCCTTGGCGCAACATGGTTCTTCTCTAGACCAGATCGACGAGATGATCCTGGTCGTGTCATTCCCACTCTCGCATATCGATTTGCACATGTATTCCCCAACTACGTACAGGATATCTTCTGTCGTCCTGATGATATGTTTCCAACCCAATCCCTTCAATTAGCCCTATTCCACGAGTTTATTATGCAGCCGCTACGAATGGTCACATTCCAGCAACAGTTCTTGGTTATCATTGACGGACTCGATGAATGTAAAACCGAGGAGGCTCAATGCGGATTTATCGAACTAATCAAACTACAAGTCAGC
>QFDT01008336.1:0-10408 GCA_003315915.1 Macrolepiota dolichaula | reverse complement strand
TACCCAGCCGGGCACCAGAGAGAGCAACACCTTGAGCATGGTTTCCTGTAGGATAAGGCGGGTGAGCTCAAAGTTTGGGTGGGCGGAAAATGCTTGAAATAAAATAAAATGGAAGGGGTGTAAAACTACGCACACTGACCCGCGCTGCAAGTAACGACACCCTTCCATCGCTCCTCTTCGGAGAGGCTGGCCATAAAGTTGTACGCTCCTCGGATTTTGAAGCTAAAGACCTCCTGGAGATCCTCGCGTTTGAGCCATATTTCGTTGCCTAGTTTTGCACTTAGGTTTGTCGCGAGGACGAGAGGGGTTTCTTTGAGAATCTCATATACTTTAGCGGTAAGGATCAATCTAAGATAATCTGGGGTATTGCAGGGAAGGAGATGGTGCTGTGCGAGACGGGGATAGGAGAGTCCAGGAAGGGGTTCTGGGGCGTTGGAAGAATATTCCAAGGTAGCAGAGGGGGCCATGAGAGGCAGTGGGAGAGATGTAGGAGTAGATGAATTGAAAGATCGAGAGAGAGGGGCAGCACGTGCTGGATTAGGCCGGATTGTCCGACAAACGACGGCCGATGCACGAAGCAGCGTCGAGAAGGACATGAGTGGAATAGGGGAGGGGAGGAGGGTGAGTTGTTGTGGAGTGCATGAGGGTCTTTATGCAGGCAGGGGGCGGTGGGTGGTGTAGACTCTGGGCTGGACGGATCTTGGAGAGAGACCAACTGGAACGTAGGAGAAGTCGGGATGTACATAAGCAGGAGACTAGGATGATCCATCCGGAGAGACTGAGAGAGAGTGAGAGAGTTAGTAAAACTGGCTGGTCAACGCTGGCTGGTCATGTGCCAGGGCTGCAGCTGATAGTAGAGCATACGCGACGACGAGACGAGGGGAAGAGGGGGAAGAGACCTGATCACATGACGGCTAGAGGTTGTCTGTCTCTCCCTCTCTCATCCTCTCTCATCCGCTTTCATCCTCAGCCATGGCTCAGGCTGCCACCATGGGCCCACCCCTCTCCCCCCGTGAAATCCGTCGCTCAGGCCGTCGCTCTGCCCCCTCTGCATCTACCTCCGCCTCAAAGTCCCCAGACTCTGACCTCCCCCCGCGCCAGAAGGAAAATACCCAGCGTCCTCCCTCATCCTCGACTGCAGCCCGCAATAAGCGTACAAGGGACGATACAGAAGAACATACAGATGATCGCAAACATGCAAACTCAACAAACTCCTCTTCCACTACAACCTCTGCAGGCACAAAAGGAAAACGCAGAAACAAAGACGCCAGGGACAAGGACAAGGACAAGGACAAGGACAAGGACAAACAACGCCTCAGCATCGATACTACCGCTGACCCACCTCAGGACCCGGCAGATGACAAGTCGATGGAGCCCGTGGAGGAGGAAGAACAGGGCATCACTCGCTGTGTCTGTGGCAGCAACGGTACATCCACCTCTCCTCTCCTTCCTCTGATCGCGCCTCTCATCTCGTGTCTAGGCGAAGACGAGGCCGATGCTGGAGAATTCATGGTCCAGTGCGAGACTTGCAAGGTCTGGCAGCACGGCCTGTGTATGGGCTACGAATCAGAAGATCAGGTCCATGACGCTGACTACTACTGTGAACAATGCCGTCCAGAGCTCCACGGTGATCTTCTCAAGTATGCCCTCCCCTCTACACCTCACTTCACGCAATAATCTCCCCCACTCTCAGGAAACTCGCCAAAAAGGCTCGCCAGCCGTCCACCGCTTCTCATGGTGCCGCCGCTTCACGCGTATCCCGGTCCCATTCCCCTACCCACCTCCTTAAACAGCCCTCCAAGAGGCGGAATACCATGAACAGTCGAGACGCTGCTTTTGACGAAAGCCTCAAGGAGATTATGGAGGCCACAGCTGCAGAGGCAGCTGCAGCTCAGGAAACAGCCACTCAGCATCAACACCAACCTCAGCCCAACAGTACACACCCAGAGGTGGAAGAAGATCCCGACCCAGCATCTAACAACAGGAAGAAACGGAAGAGAACAGAAGATGACGCGTAAGTTTTTTATCCACCTCCTTGATCTCTGCCAATTAGTTCTCATGAGCAACCTAGCTCTAGTAAGAAGCGTACCAGGTCCGCTTCCAGCGCATCCGATCACAAACCCCCCTCACTCCCTCGACCACCCACACCTCCCCCTACCAAAACACAATCAACATCAAACGCCAAAACAAACGCCCGCACAAAACGTACAGGCCGGAAAAATGCCCCTACCGCCGATACGCCTGCACCCCTGGACGGTGATGAGAGTAAGAATTCATCTTTCCACTTTCACTCTTCCCTTCACTCACGTGATGTTCTCCAGCAACACAGTCTGCTGCCACCACCACCACGGCCACCACAAAACGACACGGAGCCAACAGTCGCGCCAAAGGTGCTGGTGCTGCTAAACGTCCACCCATTTCCCACTCAAACTCTCATGGAAATAACGCCATGAGCCATGAACAGGGTTCACGCAGAGGTCCATCTCACAATACGAACGGCCAGGGCAGTTCTGCTTTGGAATCAACGCGTGCATACAGAAATTCCCATGCCTATGCTGTCTCACAACAGCCTTTATTTACATCATGGGGCCTCCCGGATTACCTCGCGCATCTCGAAGAGATGTTACCCACTGATACCCCCCAGCCACTGGAAATACAGTCTGGTGGAGGTCCGAGCAGTGCTGGCAGAGAGAGCTTGGAGCGGACAATGGAGCGTGGTGTCAAGGTCAAATGGCCTAGCAAGCGCACCAGCGTTGGCGACATGAATAAGAGGGTGCGAGCGTTGGTCGAGTGGGTCGGGCGTGAACAGGCAAATGCACTGGACCGCGAACGACGGAGGGGGGCACTGGAGAAGGCGCTTAAACAAGAATCGGAAACGTCAAGCAAAGATCCTGGTGCCCTCGGTGATGACACCGCGATGGCCGTTGATGGAGCTGCCGCTGTGGTGGCTTCGCAAACCCCGGGTCAGACTAAAACATCAGCGGCGGAGTCTGAGCACGAATCGTCATCTCGGGCTGCTTCTTCTTCGCTGTGGAAAACTGATGACGGAAAAGCGATGTCAACTATGAAGATGATGGAGGAGCTGATGGAAGAACTGATAGGTTTTCAGGAGAGATTCGGTCCTGGAGCCAAGACTCGAGAAAGGGGAACGCGGTCGGCACTTGCTACCTGATAGACTTTTTTTCCCCTTGCTTTGTGTCATCATTTTTGTCATCTGGATCTGGTATCATTTTTTTCCGATTGTTCCATTTTCTTCCTTTTCTTCAGAACTATTGCTATTCTGTATTATTATATTTTATCACGTCTACTTAATTAGCATTTGACCAAGCACCTTGTATGTCGAGAGATCTGAATATCTATGTGCCCATTGTCCCCGATCGATACTATTGTGTCTGTGACGTACGTGGAATGTGGAGGACATGGTCCAATAAGACAAATTTGATTGACAATGAGAATGAACTATTTTTGGACGCTGTTTGGCACAACCCTCCTGTTCAAACATCAGAACAACCTTCGTAGCACGCGTCATTGCATTTTCCGAAGTGTTCAGGTTTCATGCACTTCTGCTAGGCGACACAATAGCTTCACAATGGCTTCTGCGGAAACCCTGGAACAACACTTCTCAGACTCGGGCGAGGAGTTTGAACACGGCTCTGAAGATGACACTGGATTTCTGTCAAGGGGTGACTACTCTTCGCGGATGGAAGAAGTCATGGATGACGAAGGGGACGAGGAAGAGACGAGTTTCAAACTTGAAAGTAGTGACGAGGGAGAGGAGGAAGGTTTCTTGTATACCGGTATTGATGCCCCTAGCGCTTTAACATCGGCGTCGAATTACCGAGATCGGTTGAGGGAGGTACTGGGTCAGGATGAATTAACAGACGAGGACGAAATTGATGAATTCACCGGCGCGGGTATGCCACAGGTCACGGTGGAACAGGAGGAAGAGCATGTTCCGGTGCGTCATCTCTTATTATGATGTCTATGTCTTCAACTGGAACGAGCATATAGATAGACGAAACTTCAGCTGCCTCAGTCCGTTCGTCTTCTGCTTCGCCTCGCGGCGTTACCCCCGTCCTACGAAAGGCATCAAGAATTGCGAAACCGTTCCTCCACCCAAATGTATCCCGACTACGCTCATATCCATTACATGACCCAACGACGACGCTCTCCTCTTCCCTCATTAGCTTTGATTCATCCTCCCCATCACAAAACATCACCCCGACGACACATGGCCTATCCCGCGCTTCATCCTTCTCCAACTCCAATTCTTATTCTCGAGATCATTATAATAGCCACCACACCCGCTCTCCAACTCAAGACCACCGTGAAGTTGTCAACGCCGTAATCCAAAGTATCGAAAACGAAGTGTTCAGGTGGACAAATCTTCACACAGTAACGCAGGAGGTTTATGCATCTGCGAATAGTGCTACAAGAAAAGCCATGTCGATTCTTGGCGCGCAGAGGTTCGAGACGCCGACGGTATTGGCTGCCAATGGGTATGTGTGTATTGGGACGTCGGATGGGAAGATTCTGGTCTATGATTTTCGTCAAGCATTGAAGTGTGTCTGCGGTGAAGATTCGCCAGGTGGGTTCCGTTGAATTGGTTTGTGCGCATATATTAACCTATTACAGATAATCGTTTCGGCGCTGTTACTGCTCTCGCGCTATCGCACGACCACACATGTATCGCGGCGGGTTATTCAACGGGCTATATCCAGATATATGACCTTAAAAACCCAACGAACCCCATTCGCTCCGTTCCTCCAACTTCACTATCCCTTGTTTATTCCGGCAGAAAAGAAGGTCACATACAAGGTTCTCGGATCGTCAATGTAGGCTTCGTAGCAGGTCGCCACACCGCTGTCGTGTCCGCAGACATTCACGGCCTCGCATTCTACCACTCCCTCGGAAAAGTCCTCTTCGTTGAGGCTTCAGATACCCTCCGCATCCTGGGCAGGTATCCCGATCCTCAGCCCTCGTCGTCTACCTCGAATCCACAATTGCAACATACGGTTAAACAAAGAAATCCGCGATATACTATCCTTTCCATGGCACCGTTACCTCTGGGCACGTCGCCGCATATCACGGATGAATATAATCTCGTAGCTATGTTGACGCCCACAAAACTTGTCGTTGTTGGAATGAAGCCGAGTCCGAAGACATGGTTCAAGGTGTCAAGAGGATCGGAAGAAGGTGGAATGTGGCGTGCACAAACGAGATGGAGGGGTACCATGGTGTGGTTTCCGAGTGTTTTCCGTGATCAAGGGGATGGACGGACGAGTGATGCCAATTCCGTTAGTGAAGCTGCCAAGAGAAGGGGGAAAGGGAAAGAGAACAATGGCTCGGGTACGACGGGGCCACCGACTACGCCTATGTTAGCGTTCTCGTGGGGAAACGCGTTGCGTGTGATTAAGGTTGAGGAGATAAAGATCAAGCAGACGTTCAAGAATGCGAAGACTGGAAAGGAGAGGGAGGCCGAAGTTGGTGCGATTGTACATCGGGACGTGTTTTCCTGGACTGCTGGGGACGAGATTCTGGCGGTCCAATGGCTGAATCCCCAGGTGAGTTTGGACTCCTCAAGGTTTGTAGGGATGCTGATGGTATCTTCCGCAGCAATTAGTCATTCTTACTCCGAGTCAAATGAGTGTATATGATTTGCAAGCCTCGAAGTTGATTGAGCGGGTGGACTTTGATGCGTCGACGCTGATGTCACCGACTATTGGGTCCACAGTGAATGGAAGTATAAGCTACCGGGATTCGGTGCGAGATGTTGCACATAGCGTACGCGTATACAAAGGGAAAATATTCTTGTTGGTGAGCTGCGCATTTTGAGCACCCCTATCCGAATATCATTCTCAAACTAGAACCAAGGGTCGAAATGAAATCCGGGTCGGCACGCTCTTAACTTGGGCAGACCGGACTCTCTCCCTCGTCGAAGACGGCGACTTCCTCAGTGCCATCGAGCTTGTGAGATCTTACTATCTCGATGAGGCACCAGGAAATAGGAACGGCCTTCCTACAGATCCTCTACTGCGCAAAGAAGTCATTGGTGATAAACTTCAAGATATCATGATTGCATCTGCCCGCTACGCCTTCTCAGAGGATCGCATGACCGACTCGACGCACGTAACACCAGATGGTCGCGGTGTTGACCGAACAGTACTCTTCGAAAGCCTTGTAACGACATGTTGCCATGCCTGCATTGCCCTTGGCGATACCGAATTTTTGTTCGAAGAACTATTCCAAAAATACGACGATTCTGGTATTTCAGCAATCTATTTGCGGCATCTAGAGCCATTTATGCTGAATAACGAGATCCGCGACGTTCCGCCGAGGATTACTCAGAGACTTGTTCGGTTGCATGAGGAAGATGAGAGACCTGACCTCGTCGAACGGGTCATATGGCATATTGACCCAGCGTGCTTGGATATAAACCAGGCTATACAATTGTGTCAGAAGCATCATCTTTACGATGCACTGATATACGTCTACACCCGCGCGCTGCGGGACTACGTTGCCCCAATTGTCGAGCTTCTCGGTCTCATCCGACGGGTGCTCATGCATAGGCGAGCGGAAGCAGGAAATGCGGACAGCGAGGCGGACAACTCAGATTCGGAGTCCAGTCTAGAGCCGATGATCGTGAACTCGTATAAGGTTTACCCCTATCTTTCGCATGTCCTCTCTGGGCTTACTTACCCAAGTGGTGAACCTCTCCCCGAGGACGAAGCGTTCCAGGCGAAAAAAGACGTATACACGTTCTTGTTTTATGGACGGTCGAGTGTTTGGCCACCGGGAGAAAGTGGGAAGTTAATATTGACCTCTGATGAGGAAGGGGGGATAGAACCTACATATCCATACGTCCGACAACTATTGCAGTGGGATGCCGAGTCGTTCCTGCATTCCCTCGATATCGCGTTTGAGGATCCTTACCTCCACGAAGATGGTTCAAGTATCAATCGGCTCATCATAGTACGCATACTGGTCGAGCTTCTTATCTCAGACTCCCTGTCCCCAGAAGACGCGATATTTGTATACATCTTCATAGCACGGAATGTCCCCAAGTATCCCCAACATCTCCAACTTACACCTCCCAGTGCTCTACATAAGACGCTCGTGAACCTCGCGACGGAAGGCAAACCAGAGACGAGGGAGGATCGACAACTTGCCGCAGAGTACCTGTTGTCCACATATACCCCACATGATAGCGAGAATATCATCAGTCTTTTTGAAACGGCCGGGTTCTACAGAATTCTACGAACGTGGCATCGACAGGAACGGCGCTGGGATCTACTGTTCTTGACCTACCTGGATGATTCAGATATTCATCCGTTGGTTGTGTTCGAGAAGATAGACGAGGTGCTCATGACTGGATCACAAATGAACAAGGGAGTGCTTCTCCAGCAGCTTGATACTACTGTGGAAAGTTCTTTGGGGCGACTACTGGACCTAGGGATTCGGGAAACAGCACAGCTGTTGCAAAAGCACATCCCCCGTCTGCACGACCGTGCGCTAGAAACACTTGGTGATTCCCAGGCAGACAGCAAACGCTTCGAATACCTTCAAGCTCTACTATCTCCAACAACAACACCCGACAGCGATATACTTCCTTCACCCACTTCTATACCCACTGCAACCAAACTCCGCCGGACGTTTATTGACCTCCAATGTCGCATCCACCCCAAAGAAACCGTCGCTATCCTTGAGTCTTTACCAGTCGACTTCCTCCAATGGAGTGACATTATCCATACCTGCGAAGCCAACCATGTTTACGACGCTGTCGTTTGGGCATATGGTGCAGAAGGCAAATCTCGTGTCGCCGTGGACAAAGCTGTAGAATATCAGAGGAACTTGGCTCTGCAGGTTGTGCAATCCTTGACAGAACCATCCGACAACTCAAAAGCTCGTATTGACGAGGCAATTGCTTCTCTCCGTATGATTGGTCAAAGAGGAATTGACATCTGCCTACAACGATCTCGCACACTCTCCGACACAGATGTACTACCAAAGGATTTGTGGTTCTCTCTACTCAACGGTCAGATCAACGTGGTGCAGCTCATATCAGCGTGCCAGTCTGCCTCCAGTCCAGGACTAGACGAAGAGAGCAAGGGCAACTATATGATGGAACTACGTTCCCTGGTGCAGAACACGTTTGGCGCGTTGGTGTCCATCACCTCAACTTCAAATGTTTCTTTCCCCAGCTTATTCAAACGCCTCGCCAACTCGACTACATCAACCGCACACTCTCATTATGACGAGTTCCGCACAATTTTGACTGGCATGCTCGAATCATATCGATCAGATGGAGACATGCTCACGATGACAAAGTACCTGGTAGAACGAGATCTCTTTGACACAATGGCCAATTTGACGCGCCAGAAATCTCGCGGCTGGACATTAAACCGAGGCATTTGCGCGCGATGTCGCAGTCCTCTGTCAAAAAGTCCACCCGGCCGAACCCCCGATACATCTGATGAAGCCAATGCCTCAGTCCTTCAGGTTATGATCGTGAGGACCGGAAAGGCATATCATACTCAATGTTATATGGACTAGTTGTAATTTTTATTCCTTTATATTCCCCCACCAGACATAGAATGCGGTACAGGGATCGTCGTCGGGATATAAAGTCGACAAGCTGGTGAACAAAATGGAGGTCTCGAAATGCAACGATGCCCATTACGCGCCATCCTCTACAGACACAAATCATAAATCTCAGGAATGCCAGTGAAATCATAATAATTACACTCACGATTATTGGTCAAGACAATATTCTTCAAAGAATCGTAATGCTCGTTGTTGGCTAAATCAATCCCCAGAGTCTGGGCCTCTTTGCCAAACGCTTCGACATCAAGGAGCATCTGTGTTCTTATCCGTTCCTCGTCATGACCATCGTCAACCTTGGCATTACCGAAAAGTGTGAAAGTCGACTTCTGTCCTTTCTTGAGTCTTCGTAGAGATTCCTCGGTTTTCTTCATCGCAACGAGATATGAAATATATCTGAACGATGTCAAAAGCTACTCTCTCGAATACCGAATTATCCACCAACCTTTGGACAACGTTGTTAAAAACCTCGGCCGAATAGTCTGAGGAATACATATCCTTCAGAGCACGACCGGGGCCATCCGACGATCCGATCCCAAAGAATGCTCGAAGAGGCCGGAAGATAGTTTGAACAAAGTAGCTTGGTTCCGTTGGAAGCCGCTTGTTTGACATCGCACGGAACTGGGAAGGGATGGATTTAACAGGGAGAAGCGCCTCACAGCAACGTTTAGTCAAAATAGCAATAATTTGACTAGTTGTTGGCTGCACGACTGATGTCGACTTTGAGAGTACGTGTTTGAGGATGTCTTGAACAATGTGTCAGTTTTAACGCAAAGGAATGCAAACGAAAGTAAATACCTTGCGGGGTTTGACCCTCTTGATCACTTGCACTTTCCAGAACTTCCGGAGGGAGAATGATACTAATCTCTTGTTGCCACAGATTGATAACTTTACTTCCGAGTAATGTGACGTCTACTATTATCGCAGCATATTGTCGCAGCAAGGCTTCATCAGTAGCAACTGTCTCTGCTGATGACGTTTCAGTGGGTGCGTTGGTCGAAGCTGAACGGGGAGTGGGGCTACTTTCCCCTATGGCGGTATAAACGAGATTAAGCCAAGCAGCATACCTGCTGAGAAGCTGGGACTACGATCAGTTTTGCTCATTGAACAGCTGTCTTATGCATCACCTGGAGAGTCAGTCGCCAAAACCTATGGCTCAGCTCTGGTATAAGGACTTCAGAACTCCAGCACGTTGTTATTGCATGCCACAGTGCTGTCGTTTGTGATAATGAAAATGCGCGGTTATCTATTTGCATTATCATGTCATCACATGGTGCAGCTGTTAGGAAAACATGACGCACCTTTAGCCACGTTAGGTTCAATACGCAATTCACTGAGAGCACCTTCCACACCAACCACGATTTCCTTCCATCGTAGCTGGAAATACACAGGTAGTTGCCATCGCTTTTCAAATTCCCGGTAGAGTTCGTGACCTCTCATAGCTTGTACCGCTTGCGCTGAAGGGGCAAGAAGCTCCAGATATCGCAAAAAGTTTTGCGTTGTATCGTAGTTCTAGATTTTGTGAGCCCACACCCGAGTGAACGACGCTTGTGAGCCTCACCTTTCGCAAGTCGCTGGGACGGCCAGCAGAGAACACATTGTCTCCGATGTCATTGATGATCGCATTAGCCACTTCCTCCCAAACTACGTGTGCCATAATTTGAAAACCATCCAGGATTTTTTCCTGTTCCTCAAGGGCGTCACCAGCGGGTTTCGTCGATTTTTTGCTCGAAGAGTTTTCCGCTACTTCCATAATGTCTTTCATATCGCGTGCAACAAAACGCAAGATCTGATTGTAGATGTAGGC
>QFDT01008335.1:0-28115 GCA_003315915.1 Macrolepiota dolichaula | reverse complement strand
CAAATCAGTCCTGATCCAAATTACAAGGGATTCCAGACATTTCACGGTGAATAATTACACTTTTTTTTAATTCAGAGTACCCGACATTCTACCAGCGAGCATAAGGCAAAAATTTACCACTGTATCATGGGTTATCAGTATTAGGGCCCTCGTAGACACATCAAAACTAGACGTACTCGAAAGTCAGAACAACACGGTCTCCCTTTGGATCGGCCTTCCGATCAACAGTGACCTTGCAATCGATCATAGACATGATACCGTCACCGAACTGAAAGTCATTTGAGAATTGTGCTGAGGATTAAGTATGGTGTAACACACCTTTTCATGGATCACAGCCTTGATTGGGGTCCCATATACGAGGACGCTCTACCTGGGAGTCAGATCCTAGCATAAACAAATTAGAGGTATTGTACCTCATATAAACGGTATAGAACGGGGTCGGTTGGCGGCATTGGTCCGATTCCGCGATTCGGCCACCAGTGATCACCGATCTCGCTCAACGCATTGGCAGCTGGAAGGCCGAGAAGTTCCGATACTTTTCGGAGCTCTTCAGCAGTGAATTTGGCCTGGGTATTGTCAATATGTTTGGAGCGGAGAGAGAACCACTACTGGGCGTACCTGCCCATAGAAAGCAGCCGCCACCCAAATTTCATCTTTGCTGATGTGCTTTGCGATATGGTCGAACGTGAAACCTGAAGCGTATTGATATCGTCTCGTCGCTGTCCCGAGTAAAGCTAACATACCTTTACGAGCCTTAGCTTCCAAGAGCTTGGAGCAGATAGACGGAAGATCCGCAAATGGCGCGTTGTTAGACGGAACAGCCTACATACGCCCGAAGGTTAGTTGATGATATACAAAATGTGACTGTCGCAACTCACAGCAGCTTCAGACATGGTATCGTTGTTCTTAGACGCAAACCCTAAGATCCCTTATATATACTGGCTCCAATCCGTATGAGAGTTAATCTAATTGGGCGGCTCGTGATGGAAACCTTCACACGTGAGAGGGCTGCCGGTCTTCTGAGACAGGTGGACGCGCAAGGTGTGTGGGTGCGAGAGCGGAGTAAAACTTCCCCAATCTATTCCATTTGGACGTCGGGTTAACATTGAACATATCTACACACCAGCAATTATCGTGAGCTTTCTCCCGCCGAGGTCCAGGCGAAGACCAATGCTCACACAATCCGTCACATATGATGATAGATTGAAGTTCACGAACTATTTGAGGGAGGATTCCAGACACCCTTCGTGGAATGCATGAATTCATACAATTGTCCAAGTTGCTCAGACGACATCTACATCAAACAGTTAGCATTTACCCTAGCTCACGCGACTTTAGAACGTACCTTTTCAAACACAGTAGGATCCAACTTTTTCCCTCGATAGGAACTTCCACCCTCTCGATTAGGCATCTGGTCCAGGTAGAGCTTCCATTGTGACAGGAAACCAATTATATGCGCAGGATTCGTGATGTCCTTGTGACGACGAAACTCTGGGCTGTCATCAGGACACAAACCAGTTCGCCAAAAAGATAGACTAACCAGATTTCACGTAGACATCTCCAAGTGAACGCATTTCTGCTGGAAGGTTTCTGTGTGCGCGCAACACGCCACGGTACAGGCTATGAGAAGGTAGTTAAGAAATTGAACGTGCGAAATACAAAAAGCGGCTACACACGGGAGTGGGGGCAACAACGTAGCACTAGCCTCGCGAATATTCAGCGGCGCCTTGGATACATTCTCAGCCAACCTTATGATTGAGGCGCGCATGGGTCCAGAACGTGGAAACACAAAAGGTAAAGCAAACTCGAGAGATGACGATTGAGTATTTGATGGGGAAATTCAACCCAATATCCCCTCGGACAATGGGATTCACGTGATAAGTAGAATCACACGCGTCCTCATGATCCGCTACTAAATGCATCTTGGCACCATAAACACATCGTTCATTTCAGAATACATACAAATACATAAATTCTCATAATAGTATTCATATTCACCGTCAGGCAGCCGATTCAACGACCGAGAACCCCATAGCCCTTCGTCCAAGGTTACTGTCGATATCGCTCTCATGCCCGACGCCAATGAGTGCGGCCTCTGAACTCCCCTTGGGGAAGTCGGGAGGGCGCTGTCCCTTCAAGAAACATTCGCGTTGCCTCTCAACATAATCAAAGTTCTGGGCCGTATAAGGCACCGTGGGTATGTACATTACTAAGGAGAAAAGGGATCAATGAAGTGGTTTTGGCTGGCGAGATGCAAAGACTAGCTCACCCGCAGAGTCTTCCTTCCCTAAATGCTCTTTCTCGACAGAGTGGATCATGTCACAGTGCCAAAATACGGCATCTCCAGGGTACACCTTAGGCACCGGTGTCATGGTCTTCTCCAAGAACAAGTGAGGGTGCAAGAAAGGCGTCGGATATGGACCCGCAAAGCCTCCATCAATTGGGACGAGCCCAGGGAAGTTAGGGCTCTCCAAGTCTTTTACGCCGTATGAGTGATGGCTGGGAAAGTAGAAATATGCATCAACGTACCAATAACCCAATTCTTAGGGTCCAAGACATCCGGAGAATCGGCCGGGACTATGGGCTTGAAGAAGGGGCGAAGAATGATATAGGTATTCGATAGCAAGACATCTGGGAACAACCCCAACGTCCCCTCCTTTGGACCGGTCTCACTGACGGACCTTGAGTCTCCGTTTTTAAATCAAGAAATTAAAAATGTACCTCAGGGAAAGCCAGCCTTGAAAAGTCCTGAAGACAGTTGACTATAGCATAGTCATTTATGCACAATACTTGCGAGGAATCCAAATTTACTGACTTGGTTTGGCCTTCCATACATGGAGCTACGGGCCTCGAGCCTTCCCCTCAAATCATAGGGGTCGTGTTGACGCCAATTTCCGGTCAAAATATCCTCGAAGCACTTTCTGAGGGCTGGGTCCTCCCAACGTTCAATAGTACCACCTGTAACATCCGTTGAGATCGTTTAATCTATTGAGGACCCCTGTTAGAAGTTCATACCGTCAATGTGCGGAGGGAAAGTAGTCATAATGAAGCCAGGCTTCCTGATTCGGAACCTGTCTGCATAAGCCAAAGGAACGGAAAGATCGACACCCTCCGATTTATTTTCTGACTTGTCTTGATATAAGTTGTTCAACCAGACGCTTGCCTTGAGGACATTCAGATCTGCTCGGGCCTGAACTTGCGCCTTGGTCCAACTACCAATGGCGCCGTAAGTAAACAGCACCGTATACCGTACGACTAATTACCCACTAAAGTTCAAATAATTGCTTATTATCAACAGGAAAACCTGTAAGACTGGGTCAGTGGGATCGTGTAGGGGAATAGACGTTATTTACCTTCAACTTCCGGGTTTACGTGCACCAATTCCCTCAACGATTCCTTCCATGCGATAGCCTTTTCGTCGTCCACGATATTCCTAATTACGACACAACCACGCCTTTTAATCTCGTTTATTTGAGCCTCGGTTAAATTGTCCAAATCATTGAAGTCAATCTGAGGAATATACTATGAAGACGGTCGCAGTAAGCGTTTTGTTCGTCCAGACCCATCCGATGAAACCTACATTAGGTCCGCCCTGTTGAATGTTGGCAGTGGCAATGGCCAACTCTTCGATGACTTCCTTCCATGCCTGTGTAATATGTACCTCGAAATCAGGGTAGATGGACGCAATTTCGCGCTTCAAGTTGGAAAAATGGGGAGGATAAGAAACGGTGTTGGGATTGATATTCATCTGACAGGATTGTTGAGTGCTAGGCAGTGAAGAGGCAATCCAATGGTATTTTATACGCACTGAGAAGGTCTAGGTAATCTAATATGTGTCCAAGCACCTATTTTTGGTCACAGTTCAGAGACAGGTTTCCCCGATATTTACCCACGTAATGACAGCCTAGATGAAGAAGCTCGTGGGGAAGTGGAGGGAAGTGGTCGAGGGAGAAGCGCGTACTGAATTGCTTCAGGGGCCAATTCATCCGAGGATACGCCGGTATTGACTCCTCACACATAAGATAGAATCCTGTGAACACACAGAGTTAGCTGAACTTGATATGTGAATGTGTACTATCGGAATATCATATTCCGAGTGAAGGGCTGGGAAGAGAATTGTTGACGCAAAGGGAGCCGGCGCGATAGGAGTGGCAATCGAGAGAAAACACAATGCAGTAGCATTCAAATTTATTAGGAATACTATTAAGTACTAGAAAGCCACAATGGAGAGATAGCAAGGTATGCGGTGGGAGTGGTGGGATCGGTTAACCAAACTTGCGTTATTGCTCCTCTTCGTAAACTACGCTTTCATCTTCTAGTGCGATCTCCTCATCATCGTAGGCTGCGGCTTCTTGGTACTAATCGAAATCATAAGATTGGGGTGATGGATTGGTGTAAGTTGTTTCTCACCTGCTGATACTCAGCGCTGCGAAGTTTCGCCGAATCAGTTGCTAACCCTTGATCATGGGGAGGGAAACGAGCTCACATCAAGTCATGAGCATTGCTCTCGGCCTCAGAAAACTCCATGACATCCATGCCTTCCCCCGTATACCTGATTGGTTGGTGAATGTAGGGTCCATTTCGATTTCATGGCTCGGGAACTACTCACCAATGCAAGAAAGCGCGACGTTTATACATCAAAGCAAACTGGTTTGGGTCAGTGAACATCCCATGCGAAAAAGAATGAACAGACAGTTTGTAAGGTGCGGTTGAAAAGTTCTTGAATTGATGTTGAGTTAGAGAGCCCCGTCGCCGCCTGGATTAATAAATAGCTGTTATATTCTTTGTATTGCTGGCACATACCACTGCTTGGCCGACTGGTGGAATTGTCACGAGTGATACGGACACATTATCCGGTATCCACCTGATTAACGGTCATTATAAAATCCCAATCGTTAGTTTCCACATACTCAACAAATGACTGGGAGTTTTTGGTCTGCAAGTCACGAACAGAGACCTATCACCATTTTTAAACACCAGATTTACTGTAGATCCTAGTACTGAGGACCTACTTCGGCCTGTTACACAAAAAATGTCATCGATATCTCAACTCAAAGAATAAACGACGTACTTCTCGCGAAGCTATGTCACCGCGAAAAATAGTCGCAGCGGTCAAATAGCGACTAGGATGCCTGAGTCAATCAAATGCGAAATTGTGTACCATTGGTGTTACACACCCATGGCGTGGATCACAAGCAACCAACAAATTCTTGCGATCAAAAAGTCTATTGAAGGATCAACACGTGCCAGGGAGGCCGCAGAATTTCACACATACGCTTTGGTTAACTCTGGTATAGAATTCTTCTCGTATGCCGAGGCATTGGGATCATAAAACGGCGCGTAGCTAGGCATCAGGAAATGGAGCTGTATTCAATCAAGTTAGCAATGTCTGACGGAGAGGTTTTGTTTGACTTGCCCGAGGAAACGGGATGAGATTCATGCCGAGCTTTCGCAGATCACTATTCAAGTGAGGGTGGTGAGAAATGAAATTGTACTGTCACCAGAACCTACCCGTTTAATTGACCAGGGAAGCGCAAACTTGTGCTGACGCCACACATAACACGAGCGATTAACTAAGGAGACATTAGCCAACGCTCCTTCAGGTCGAGACAGATGAAGGATACATTGTTGAGATTCTCGAAAGTTGGGCTCTTAACTTTGAGAGTTCGCTGGCATATATCATAACTTAGAGGATGTGATTAATGAGTGGTAAGTGATAGAATCGTAGAATCTTACAGAGCTTCATTGTCAATGCAAATCGTGAGGTCGCCGTTATCCACGAGTTGATTCAGGGAGAGCAGTGCGTTGTAAGGCTACGATTAATCATGAACACGTGGTGATATCAAGTTTCGTGGAGAAATCACCTCGACAACTGTTTCCGAAACCTATTGAATCATTGAAAGACGATCGGTTGTTCGTGGAAACGATCAAATGGGTAATTGACGTACCTTCGGAGATGGCAGGATCGAAAACGTCGCCAACATCCGATCAGGATACTCCTGCACGTCATTTCAGAAATACCGTCGATATGCGAGTTATAATTAGACATACCTCGCGAAGTTTAGATAGCAACAAGCTCCCTAGGCCAGCCCCAGTTCCACCGCCCAAGGAATGAAGAACTTGAAATCCCTGCAGAGCTTCACAGGCTTCGGCGTGTTTGCGAACAATATCCTAAGATTTCAATAAGTTGCAGGTGTACATAAGACAATCCATATCTTACCAAGATTGAATCAACCAGCTCCGCGCCTATAGAAATCACGTTCCAGCTGGGATAGTACATGAAATAGTGAACAGACCTTCAGTATAGACTGGAACGAGTGAGATTTCATCATCTTCACGTCAGGACGAGTGTTACTTACATCCTTTCGCCCAGTTGTTCCCCGCTCCCACTTCAGCAGTTAAAAAGGTATCGGGTCGAAAAAGTGAACCCATGGAACCACTTTTGATCTTGATCCAATTGTCAACCAAAACTTCAACTCGAGCTCATAAGAGGACTGACCTTGTTGCAGACACCCGCTTCCAAGTCGACTTGTACGCTCCGGGGGACATAGCGCGTCTTTCCTGCGTACTCGACCTCAGTAAAGTACACACCGGCCTAGAATTGCTCAAATGGTTAGGAGTAGACATAGATATGGGAATTGAATCGACCTACACGTTGCAGCTGCATGGGGTTTGAGCCATGGTATTGCTAAAAGAATAGTTGGATCAGCTGACAGTTTTCCATCCAATTCACCACATACACCAGAATGATCCAAGCCATGTTCCGCCAGTAGCATATCCCAAAAGCTCTCACCGACCTGTCCCCCCATTAGCTGGCAGTCCAGTGAACCATCGATTGGAAATTCACCTGGTTTCCGGCTTGTCCGGCCTACCGATAGTCTGTTATAGTAAAAGAACACACGAATCACCTTAACTCACTTGTATATTGATGATTTCGCGCGATAGCGGCATCCTGACAGTAGGTGTAGAGATATTTCAGATGGTCAAAAACAACCCACTGTGGTGCGGGGCGATTTCAAGTCACGGCAATTGCCGAAATAAATTATATAACGGAAGCTAATTACGTACAGACACGCTCATAGCAACAAATGACGACCATGTAGCTTGTCTAGTCAGCAAGCATATCTTCATTCCCTAAAAGCGGTGTTTACTTCAGACGCGACTCCTCCGTCGTCCGTCGCACCACTCTTTTGTGGGATGACGAAGCGGATAGGGGCGGTGGCCTGCGAAAGTGACGACCCTGAGTCGAGTTTTCGAAGCCCTTTACGTTCGTTGAGCCTGTGAATCCTATTGATCAGCGAACTTCGCAGACGGTATTGGTGCTTACGATGCCAAGAAAACAACACTATATACTTTTTTTTCTACAGTCAGACGCACATTCCTAACTCATGAGGCGGTAACGCACACCTAGAGACAATAAGTGCCACTGATAACCACTCAACCGTGTGGGTCCGTGTGATAAGCTGGGTCGAAGAACATCTCCGTAAACATGGGCCGAAGTGGATGGTGCATGACCTACCAACACAAGTGCGATAATTGTGAAGAAGCTATATCCCTAATCAATCTTCGGACTGATAGTTGCAACAGTTCACGAACCCTGTAGAAACGCAACAAACTGCGTACCAAGATATTAGAAGACTATTTTTGTAAATTAGATAATAATTTCACCTATGGACCACAGAATAACACGATTGATTGCCTGTTTGATACTGTTTGCCCCGCATTCAGTAATTCATCCATTTCATTGAAAAAAAGGAACGCGCACCTGAAAGGGTCATCATTTTTGCGTGCGTACAACTGAGAGCTTAGGTGCCCCGTTGCTACAAAGTCCGAGGCCAGACCCACGGCGAGTATGGCTATCGTGGCCCATTCGTGCACCTCTATCCAATCCCAGACCCCAGGGCCACCGGTGAAAGAAAAAGAGGCGATGACAAAGATACCAACAGCTCTTGAAGTCATAAAGACCAAGAAAATGCATGGCAGCAGCCACTGCCCTGTCAGAACACTATGTCGGAAAGCAAAATATCCCTTAAGTTTTGATTAGCATTGGTTCTGACGTCACATTTGAGAGTAGCTTTACCTGAATGGGCAAGTTGCAAAGAGCTGAGACTATCAAATCCACACCGTAGGATAAAGGTGGAATGGTCATGGAAGAATCCCCCTGCCCAAGCTAGTCCACGATATCAGTCACTCAACCCGCGGAGGGAGTCGCACAAGGAGGGCTGACCTGGTACACCATATGTTCAGCAGTGATAGTTTGTCCGACATTCAATACCCTTCAAAATCACTACTCAATCTCACATAATAAATACAGTGCGTAACATACCATGTCAAAAAAACCTAGAAGCACGTATTTAACAGGCGGTCATTACAAGACAAAAACCCAGAAGATCAGTCTTACAAAGATTCTCAACCAGCGAGCATCAGACTTGTACTGACTATATAATCAATTGTATTAGCCACACAATGACTTGATCGCAGAAAACGAACATACCGGTAGTAATAGACACATTGACAACAAAGAAACCCAAAAAAAATTGTTGAAATCAAATTTCCAATTTCAAGAGTGCCGAAACTCGACTTCCAGTTCCAGTCAATGGGGGCCATAGCTGTGATTACAGGTTAGAGGTGGGTGGCTTCCCTTCAGGCTTATAGAGTTCTTATAGCAGCGGTGAATAATAGATGCTCCACCTGCTAGTATACCATGCACAGCACTGTTTGGTCAGGCACCCCGAAGCCCCCTCTGTGACAGCCGCCGACAGGAGATTTTGGGTGTCCCAATTGACCGTCTCCCAATGGAGTCTGCCGTCGGGGTGACAGGCGTACTTTGATGTGTTATAATTAAGCATGGTCTGGATCATTTGCACCTTGATTGTCCACCCTTTTCGAATCGACTAGCGGGCAGGAAACCATGTTACTCCTAAACGTATACCATGATATACACTAATGTATGCTGAACAGGTACACGATCCCTCAAGTTAATACGCCAGCCTTATCATTTTGTGAACAACTGATCACAGAAGTTGCTGCCAGGATGACAGCAATCTGGCGTAATCTGAGTACTGAGATCTGAGCTCGGGTGCCTTGAAGACTCGGGGAAGTTCGTCCACCATTAGTAGATGTTTCACCGATTGGGTTTGGTACAAAGGACGTATATAGTACATAAAGAAAGGGGGCGGCAGTAATTTAAGTCCGGGACATTCAGAGGAGTGAACGTCCGAGGCGCGCCGTCCGATGGGCAAAGCAGTGCCATGAGGTCGGTAAGAAATCCAGAGCTCTAACGGCCATTCGAACACCGCAGGTACATGTCAAGTGTGTGCTGTCCAGATATATACCTCGGCAATAAGTATGCTTGAGGAGTGAACTCATTACCTATTCCAAATAAAGAATTATCAGCGGTGGGGCGCGGCGAACACATGTAACACATATACTTATAACCAATCCAAAGAACACTTACGCAAGACTGCGTAACCAGGGACGATGTTCCAACTTCCAGGATACATAGCGAGCCAGATGACGGGAGGCTCGCGAGTGAAACGATCCTTGAGATTGGTGTAGTCGGATAAGGAGAATCAACAGAACATTGTCTCAATAAGGAGACGTGGTATATGAAAAATATGAACGGGAAAGGAGAAAGATAAGAATTGTAGCGTTTCGCAACAAACAATCTTTCCAAACACAGCTCGCTTCCATTTTTTATAACTCAAAATGTCCGCTAAAAGTGTATTTGTATTCTCCTGCATATTTGCTCTACAAATAGACCAACAAGGGTGAGAGGGATTCATTGGATAAGTGCGGATCGTTGGATTTTCCCTTAACAGCCCAGCGTGAACACAAAATACAATCTCCCTTATCTGCAAACCCATTCACGGTGACATCGAGAAAGTAAGGATTTTACCATCTTCAGCAATTCGATTTGTGTGTGTAGTTTGAATGCCTGTTAGTCAGCTCACTTAGCCATTTTGAGGGGAATGGAGGTCTGAACGCCCTATTAATCAATAACTGTTAGTCATTACATGCGTTGTTTTGACCTCAAAAGATACATACTTTATTCCCTTGTAATGGTATCACCTATTTCCGTATCTGCTGTCGCGTTATTCTTCTCTGGAACAGCGAATCGAATAGGAGCAGTGACCTGCGAAAGCGACGACCCTGAATCGAGTTTTCGAAGTCCTCTACGTTCATTGAGCCTGTGAATTTCATTGGTGGACTGGCATGGTAGACGTCATGTCTCTGCTTACGATGCTAAGAAAACAACGCTGAATACTTGTTTCGATTAGATATACTGTCCTTATCCATTCCTTGATAACTTACATCTAGAGAGGATGAAGACCACTGATAACCACTCGAATGTACCGTTCCGTACGACGAGCTAAAACAAGAAATATGAATATAGGTCCCAGCGGAGAGTATATCATTTACCAAAACGATTGCAAGGGCGATAAAGAAGCTGCATCTTCAATCAGTTTCTGAATCCACAGCTACAAGACTTCACGAACCCCGTAGCAATGCTGCATACTATAAGCCATAATATCAGAATGATTTACGGAAACCGGACGATAAAGTTACCTATCGACCATAGGATGATGCGGTTAACTGCCTGTTTGATGCTGTTCGCCCCGTACGTTCAATATCACCAATCTCGAAGAGGAAGAGAAAGCGCACCTGAAAAGATCATCTTTTCTGCGCACATACAACTGAAGGCTCAAATGAACCGTAGCTATGAGGTCTGAAGCCAGACCCACAGCAAGGAGGATTATCATCAACCATTCATGTGCTTCTATCCAATTCCAGACCCCCGAACCCCCAGCGAAAGATGAAAGGGCGACGATGAGGATACCGATGGTCCTTGAAAATACGAGAATCCAGGAAACACATGGCAATAGCCATTGTCCTGTCAAAACCCCCTGCCGGAAAGCAAAATAAGCCTTATGGTCTGGTTAGTATCGATTATCATGGTGTCATGCTCAATAATGGCTTTACCTGAATGGGCGAGTTACATAGAGTAACTAAAACCAAATTTATGCTGTACGACAAAGGTGGTGTAGAACCGGAAGGACCCTCTCGCATAAGCTAAAGGACAGGGTCAATCGACTCACCATGGGAGATGGCAACCCTGGAGAGACCGACCTGATACATCATATGCTCACCGGCAACAGTTTGACCCACGTTGAGTATCCTTTGAGAAATCTTATTCAGTTTCGTGGAATGGATATGGCACGTGGCTTACCATATTACCAGGACCTAGATATGTATTTCGGTGAGTTATTGCGAAACAAATTCGAGATTCTGGCCTCACGAAGGTTTTCAACCAGGTGGCATCAGACTGGTACCGACTACCGTAATCACATACACGTTAGTTATCCAGGAGCCTAATTACAGGAGTCTCATGAGGAAATAGACGCACCGATAATAATAGATACATTGACAGCAGAGAAACCCGAACAGAGTCATGGAGATGGATCTCCCAATTTCCAACGCGCCGAAGCTAGACTCCCAAGCACCTTGAATGGGGGCCATAACGACAATCCTGAGCTTGGGATTTGAATGGCTTCTCCCTTGAATTCTGGTTTCTCTTATATTGTATACATAGAAGGTGATATGCTCCACTCAATTCGGGATTTGAGGTTTCCGTCATGACAGTCGGCATTTCAGACCCCCAATTAGGCAAGAACCGGTCTCCACGGGTTGAAATGCTGGAGCCATGCTATCTGACAGGCAGGTTAGACTGAAGGTCTGTCATCGCATATGCCGCATTGAATAGAATTTCTAGAGAGCGTGACCGTTGCATGGTTCCTGCGTTCCAGAGCGCACGGCCTTGTAATCGGTCGAATCATCCTGCCGCTGATTATCGGATCGGCGGTCGACGAAGTTGTCCCTTCGGATTGATATTTGGGAGTATTCTGCGTCCATTGCGCCCGATACCTATGTTCCACCACACAAACCAAGGTGGCGTGATTCAGGGTATGCCAGTGGCAATGTTTTGTCCTATGCGCTGGGAGACCGGACCTATCCATCAACGACGGATATGGAGGTACTTAGAGTATTCATGTGACCTCATGGATCCTTATCGCCTCTATGTTGGCGCATCTATACAACCGTCAGAGTGTGTTCATAGAGGATCACCCTAGCCAAAAAATTATCGTGCCTGATCCGAGAAAGGTCCGATAGGCGCTAAGATACAACGAGACATAGCTAACGTACAACACATACACACCACAGATCAGACCCATCCTTCGGAACACTTCTTATCTGGTCTCCTACTGTTCCTCCCTTTGCAGTCTAGCTTGCCACAATCTTGGCAAGGGTTTGAACAAAACGTGCGTCCTCCTTTGCCTTTGCAGTCTTGTGAGCCGCATTTACAACAGTGTCGAGGACTTCGCTTGCTATGAACGGGTGTCTCACCCTCTCCCGATTCGGGTGTGAATTGGGCACTTGTCGGCGCCGAGATAGAGTTGTTTGCAGAATGGACTGGTGCTGGGTTTACGAGGGCCGTTGGGAAGAACGCGTAGGGCGCGTAGGGCCCAGGCGGATAGGGAGGGTACTGCGTAGGTGGATAGGGATGACCCGAAGGCCCAGGTGTTGGGTGTTGAACGGGTGTAGCCGGAATCAAGGAAGTTGACGCTTGTGCAGGCCCTTTGTTGGCATTCGCTTCAGTTACGGCCGTATTCTCTTTCCAGGCATTGTTATACGCATCTCCAAAACTCTGGGTCATAACCATTGTTAGCTGCTAAATGATTTGGTGAAGGGTAGACGTACATGATTTACTGTTCCCTCGCGTGTAGCGCTTTCATCATGATCAGTGTGGACCTCGTTTTCGACACTCTCTGCTTCGGCATCCTCTACATCATCCTTTTTCGACGCGCCCCCAAAAGTCGAACCCGCAGATGATGGCACGCCATCCTCTGGTACCCCGTGTTGAATAGAATAAATGAGATGTAAAATGATCTCCTTCCTGAGCCCCGACTTGAGACATGCGCGAACCATGTTCCACAACGACCTCGATACACCCAAGGCCTTCCAATTCCAGATATTTGCACCGCTACCGGCGTCCGTATCTCCGTACATCAGACGGACTGGGAATTCGTCTTGAAGCTTGGTTGGCAGTGATCGGAGGATGGATGCATCAGTGCTAGCGAACTTTCGGCCGTCAGGACCGGCAGACGTTGTGCACTGTGAGCTCTTGCAGACATATTCGCAACCAATGATGAAAAATGGCTTCTCAATGTCATAGATCTTGATGGGACCGGAGCTGATGCGGCCTTTGTTGATGAGGGGTTGAGAGCAAGCAGGACAAGAGATACCATTGAAAACTAGGGGTTGAGGGTCCCAGTACAAGAAACGATGTTCGGATGGTGTGCGTGCCGTCGAGGCCGACGCAGTGAGGGAGAAATAGGCGGGAGATGATGGCAGCCAGAAGGTCTTCAGGATGGAATACAACGAGGGAATTGGTTGTAATTGTTGGGGGTTCGGTGTCAACGAACCAAGGTGGGACTTGAACGCCTCTTCCACAGTCGGACCCGCGCTGGAGACGGGATTCGGCGCCGCTAGGGCATTCAGCAAGGTACCGAGAAACGTATTGGGCTTATCACGAGCGAGCTCAGCCCAGTCATCCTTCTCTAGGTTTGGGTCAATCTGATACGTCACTGGGGGTGGAATGGGTGCGCCTGGTATAAACATGCCCATGGGCGGATATCCAACTCCTGAGAGGCCTTGGGGTGTCACCCACGGGTTGGGATCGCGTTTGACCTTTGGACGACTAGGGCCTACTGAGCCAGCTGGAAACCCATCCTTGCGGGGGCGACCCACTGGTCGTTTGATTTTAGGAGGGGGCGGAGTACTTCCTAGCAGGTTCTTCTTCGAGCTTCCCTTGGGTCGCCCTGGGCGTCGCTTGGCCGGCTCTGACGGATTGCCACTGGTGACTACGGACGTGGGCGGGAGTGCTGTGGACGTCGACGGCTCAGCAACGTGGCCTACGATGTTCCCATCGCTTGTGAAGACTTGGTTGTTGGTGGTATTAGGGATAGATGAGCCAGAATTATCCATGCCTTAATGTATTTCTGAGAGAAATTGTTTATTTCAGCATTTTGTCAATTTCGTGGGCCAAGGTTTTCTGACACACGCCAGCGGGAGAAAACGAGAGAAAAATATGAGACATACCACGCTGACTCGCAAACGCGCGCGTAACCTCTCTGGTATACTCTACAGAAATTCTCCCGCTGCTAGATGAACGATATGGGAAGTGGGTAAGTGGCTCGATGTACTGATTTGATTTTGCGATTAATGTTTTACCAAGGTTATCTTGAGTAACCCGTTGGTTGTTTATCTCTGCTTATCCTGTTTGCTTACATAAATATCAAGCTATCCCCTCACCCGTATCTTATTCTCTCGAATATGTCTAAAAATATTCTGCAAGCCATCCAAAGATGCCTCTATCGTCATGATAAATTTTGAGCATTCAAAAATATCATCAGTGGATAGAATGCTGATGAAAGGGTCCAGACCACAGATGTGCAAGTCGTTAGAACATATATGCGCCAGAGCTCCGAGTCGGTTCGAAATGCACCGACTGTTCTGACAAGCGAGAAAAAAGCACAGAATATTTTACCTAGTCCTCTCAATATCTTCTGGTCTAAAATGGACAACCCTAACTATGAAGTACGTCGTGCTACAACACGAAATTCCCCGCCGGAGTATTATTTCCGTCGGATAACCGCTTCACAGGATAACTTGAGCTTTTGTGGGGTAAGAAGCCAATGCTTATCTCTTCTGCCACACCAATACTCTGGGACCTGTAGCGGCAGGTGAGATCCAAAATATTCATTTTTCTCGGTAAACTGCCCTATGACTTGGAATTTTTCGGGATTATTATCACAGTATTGCTTCGCAGAAGTGCTAAGCAACCGACCACAAGGGGTTGGTATCCGTGTGCCTTTGGCTTTTTTTCAGGACAACATCAAGTATAAACTGGCACCCACAAGGATAAGCCTGTGCTAACTGCCATCTGGAGCATCCGTCATCAAAACGAGCCGTCGGTTAGCAACAGCTAGATCAATAGCATCTGGTAAGGAAGGGTATTGAAAGAACACATTCTTTGTCCCGAAAGGGGCGAGGTGGGGATCGGGGATAAGGCCAGAGGCTAAATTAGCAGCGTAGTACCCACTGCGATCCGGGTAGCTCAGATACTATCAGAAAAAAGTTCGTAAATAGGTACTGCCTCTGGTACTAACATTACTCACGCGGATATAACCAACCCCGCTCGTTGGAGACGGATGTCCTGACGCTCCGGTTACAAATTTATGGCTTTCTAAGAAACGGACAAGGAAATCCTCACAGGGCTCCACGCCACATACCCACAACCTCATTCTCATGGGATTGAATGGGTGATATTGGGCAATATTATCAATTGCTGACCACCGCTGCCTGTTCCGGTCGATCGTTTGTCAGTAGCCAAGGATGAATTGTCTGCGTTTCGAGCAACACAGAAACAACATTCTGAGGCCGACCAGGTCCGTGTATTGCACAGGACGTGGCAGGATATCAGGAGAGGGAAGTCAATTGAAATTCCGGGGCTGCAGGGGTGAGGGAGGATGCCAATAAGCCCGAAGAGTAGATAATCGGCAGCGCTTGGGCAGCCATAAATGGACGACCAGAGGTGGTGGCCCAAAACCTTGCGATAACCGAGGAAGGCGTAAAGCTAAACGCCAAACGGAGATACTGTGGCTTAAGAATAGCTTGAGCTTCTTGTTCCCAGATAGGGAATTTCGTCCAAATACGGTCACAGTCTTCAAGCCACTCGGGGGGTGATGCTGGTTACCACACATGAAACTGCAGAAAGAAATCAGTTTGTTCTTTAAATGAGTATAGAATCATTAGAAAATTTGCCTAGAAGCGGGTGTCCCTGAAATGACTCCTGGCAAATCTCATTCGTTGCAATGAGGCAAGTTGCCCTTTTCGGCACTCCCTTTGAGATGGAACTCGAGAGACGGTGGATGGAGGCTAGAAATATAAGGTGGGTGATACTCGGCTTCCGGAAGGTAGCGTTGTGCGCCCCCCAAAACAGCCCGCCTACAACAACTGTCCTGTAAGCCCACTTGAGGCACTCAACTTTCCATCAGCCGAGACGTATATCCTTGATTGCAAAAAGCCGCCAACACTATGAATTGCCGACTCGTTACTGCCTTCATCCTTTCCTCAAGTACGTCAGGTTGTCTCGTCCTCTATGGTCTCAACTCTGATAACATATTAGTGGCTGCTCTTGTTGCAGCTTCTCCAATTCCCGCTGTTGCTGAAGCCATCTCTGATGTCGCTGCCCGCAAGCCGGTAAGCTACAACACCTCACGGAAGATGTCTCGTAGACTGACGATAATGCACAGGAATTTGAGGTTCCCGCAGCAAGAGGGTGCGGCCAGAATTGCTGGTAGAAGCCATCCCCACCGCAAAAATCATATACCCAAAGCTTAAGCTTTTCATTCCGGCCTATGTATGTATACCTACTGTATTTTTGTCGCACGTCCTATCTATTCTCCCGGACGCTTGTCTCCGAATCGCGTACTCATTTCCTTTGCACACGTCGCCTCATTTTATATCGCTCGACTTCTTGTCGCGTTGTATCCATAGCCTTCGTCTTCTCTGTTTTGTTTTCGGTTGTAGGGATTTATCGTATGGTAATAGTTTGAGACTATTAGAGTCTTGTGATTTGTTTTATGACCTCATTGAACTTTAGACTTTTAATTAGGGGCCTTCGGGACCATTGATCAAGAATTCAGAACTTCATAAGAAACATTCCAGATGTTCATAAAATATCTCAAAGCAATTTTACTTAACAAAGCACCTCCTGTTATTCCAGATATTTTTGGACTGGCTGATTTTTCTTGCCATCAATTCTCGGTTCGGAGTTAATTTCTCTGTCGGAGTTTCGGAGACTGAAAATCGTATGAACTCAAAATTTCTTGATTCATCACGAAACTTGTGTAGGAATCTTGTTCGTTCTGGACTACCTGCGAGTGGGGGTCTGCCAGTGTCAATTTCGTGGTTGTACGAAGGTGAGCTTTCTCGCACAATCTTAAGTTTCCTTCTCCCCTACATGACATGACGATCATCACACCGAAAACTTAGGAAGTGCCGTCTGAAATGCTCTTTCGAGTGTCTCTGTCGATTCCGGTTCTCTGATCTTGTAGTGTTCGATTGTGTGTTTCGTGCATTTGCTAATTTCTATCCATTTAGGCATTGGAGCGCAGAACATCTTGAACTTGGTCTCGGTACCTATGACTCTTTTAGCCCCTTTGCCAAACAAGTTTGCCTGTATCATTACTATATTCTCAGTGGCCAAGATATATGCGTTTGGTGTCTATTATAGTTCGAAGTTCCCAGGTCTCCAAGCCTCATGACTTTGGAGTCTTGCGACATATGCACAACTAAGGAATGGATCGGAGCAAAATTAATAGGTCATCGCTCCACCTATAACATAGGCTCAACCTATCGTCCACGACTTGGTTATCTTCACTCTCAGGATGCTCGACCGTTTCCCCATCGACCTTGCCCAATTCAAGAAGTAAGCGAGCTAGCGTAGTCATTAAAAACCCATCTAATCTCCTCTAGACTTTCTCTCGACCCCCGTAACCCCAAGCTTTCCGCCGAGCAGAAGGCCACGCTGCTCGCGAATATCCAGTTATTGCGAGATGCGATAGTTCTGTTCACAGCTACAGGTGCCGCTCGAGGCGTTAGCGGACACACTGGTAAAGTTCATCCGCATACATAAGCAATATGTAAATCATAATGCTCCCTGGTAGGCGGTGCATATGATACTGTGCCCGAAGTTTGTATTCTCCTGGCATTGTTCGAGAAATCGGATAATTACGTCCCTATCATCTTCGATGAAGCCGGTGAGTACTAGAAGTACTGCATATACGCTAGTCTCCGTTTGTGCGAGATGTACCTCCACATTTTCGACCGCATGTTTTTCATATCTGACTGTCTACCAACACATAGGGCATCGTGTCGCAACTCAGTACATATTAGCTGCCCTCGAGGGGGCTTTACCGGCTGAACATCTCCTGCATTACCGCGCGGCTGGTTCTAAGCTCCCAGGACATCCGGAATTGGGTCTCACTCCCGGCATCAAATTCTCATCCGGACGCTTGGGCCACATGTGGTTCGTCATCTATGATTCCTGAAGCCTAGCATTCTAATAGGCTGATGATACCCCCGACAGGCCGATGGTTAATGGTGTTGCTCTCGCCAACAGAGCAAAATCCGTTTTCTGTCTTGGTTCTGATGGGTCTCAACAGGAGGGCGACGATGCCGAAGCAGCACGCCTTGCCGTTGCCCAGAATCTGAATGTCAAGCTCTTGATTGACGACAACGACGTCACAATCGCCGGACACCCCTCTGATTATCTCAAAGGCTACGATATCGCAAAGACCCTCGAAGGTCATGGCTTGAAGGTTATTCGGGTTGATGGTGAAGACGTTGACGCTCTCTGGGGCGCTATAAGTGCGGTTGTTAGTCATCCCGGTCCCGCTGCAGGTGTGATTCATTTCAGTTACTAACAGTTTTTCCGGAAGCCTAATTGCATTATCTCCAGTAATTAGCAAGCGTGTGATGGCGCCTGGGATTCCCGATATTGAGGGAAGCACTCATGGACATGACGTCATCCCCGTTAAAGCCGCTCTCAAATATTTTGAAAACCGGGGTCTACCCGATTATTCCTCAATTTACGAAAATATCAAGGCGGCTGCTTCCCCATATCACTATACCGGGTCCAGTAAAGAGGTTGGCGCAAATCGAGTCGTGTTTGGTGAGGCTGTTAACCTGGTGCTTGATGGCCTAACCAAGGAGGAGGCGGCTAGTAAGGTCATGGTAATTGACAGTAAGCTTACGCCGCTATTTCAGTCACTACGTTTTCTTGATGGTTTATAGGTGATCTGGAGGGTTCAACCGGTTTGAAAGTCATCCGCCAGAAGCATCCCGAGGTCTTTGTCCCCTCTGGAATCATGGAACGAGGCAATTTCTCTGCTGCTGCTGGATTCGGGTTTGCTGTGGACAGGTCTGCCCCCGAAAAATTTGGTGTCTTCTCTACTTTCTCTGCCTTTTTGGAAATGGTCATTTCTGAGGTCACAATGGCGAGGCTGAATAAATGCAATGTTTTGTGCCATTTTTCGCACGCTGGAGGTATGTCGTTCGTTTGCAAGGTGATTTCCCTGGTTTTGATGCTTCTTTGTTAGTTGATGAGGTAGGTTCAGCCCCCGATATTTCTGTCCTTGATCTCATTGTTCTTGGTAAATCGGACTGTGTTAACGGAAGATGGTGAGCCTGGTCTACCTTGTCCCTTGCTACATTTATACTCAGTGAATTGTAGGCTGACAATACGTGTCACTTTGGTATGCAAACTTCTTGCTTGCGAAAGGACCCCACTTATTTACCCACCAGGTATCAATAATATGTTCGCGGACAACGGTCTTTCCGATGTGGAATCGTTCCTTTACTTCCCTGCGGATCCTGCTCAAATGATTGCTATTATCAAACGTGTTTTCTTCCAACGCGGTATCCGCTTCGTCTTCTCCACCAGGTCCAAGGTTCCTTGGATCATCAAAGAAGACGGGAAGACGCGTTTCTTTGAGGATGGCTACCAGTTCATTCCTGGAAAAGATGAGACTATCCTCGAGGGGACAGCTGGATATGTCATTTCCTTCGGAGAAATGTTGTACAGGTCCTACGATGCTGTTTTGAAATGCCGACAAGAAGGTCTGGACGTGGGATTAATCAATAAGCCCACTCTCAATATCATTGATGAGGAGGTGAGGAAATTGCCCATGAATGTTCGATACATAATCTCATTGGGCCCAGACCATCAAGAAGATCGGGAGGTCTCCATTCGTGTTGGTGGTAGAATCATTTAACCAGAAGACTGGGGTCCGTATCTGTGACGAATTAACCAGATGTGTACTGAATTGTATTCAGCTTGGATCCAAATTCGGAACTTGGCTGCTGGAGCGTCAACTCACTCCGAAATATGCTTACATGGGATCGACCAGAGAGGGGAGCGGCGGGTTATGGGAACAAATTCCCTATCAGAATTTGGACCCCAAGTGTGAGTGCAAATCCCCATTACCAATTGATGTGTGCTACTCACGATGATCGCACTCGCGGTACCCTATCTATAGCAATTATATCAAAGATCAATCAGCTTTCTGCTTGAATATATCCCACTTCGCGCTCACGCGACTCCCACCCACGTCACCGGAGCCTTGGGAGTGAGGTACCAAAGCAATCGAGCGGCATATTGTAGTGATGGAATAGACAGACATTGTCTTTGATATAATAAGCCCTTCGTCCTCGATGCGAATAATCTACCGGATGCGGAAGTTCCGTTTGTTGGTGCCGTGCCGTACGCGTATCATGTGGATCGAGCCTCCAACGGGCGATGATGAACATGTGTGAGAATCTTTCCTCGAGGAGAAAGCTCATATCTGGAACAGTGTCATGGTGGGATGGTATAAAAACATCTGGTAAAGCCAGCTCGTTGGAGAACAAGTTTACAATGCCCCTAGCTACATCTGGTGCTGCTGCCCAAGCTGCCTTCACAACTCAACCTCACGCAAAGGATCCCTATAAATATCAGGTCGGGTTCGGAAACCTCTTCGCTAGTGAAGCCTTGTTTGTGATTCCCTATCTCTTTCTGCGTTAATACTCAGTGTTGTTCCCTAGGCCAGGGGTTCTCCCTGAGGGACAGAACAGTCCACAGAAGAACAAGTATGGTCTTTACAATGAAGGGGTAAGCATTTCGGTATAATCAATGCGCCATGGCATTTCACAACTGTTTATCAGATGACAGGGGCTTCTTTCGTTTCACCCAGACAAGAGAACCTCAAAAAGTAAGTCCCTCTCAGGGTATCAATCTCATTTTGACAAAGATTGCTAATTGGGAATAGTTGGTTGTATCGTATCAGGCCCTCTGTTGCGCACCAGGGTTTCTCCCGTTTGCCAGCTAACCCGGATGTATGTCATGATCACAAGGCTGACGACGTGAACCCTCCTGATTGATGGTCTATAGCTCGAGTCGAACTTCTTGCCGCTCAATCCAAAGGTGCACGTTAGCCCGACACAGCTTGCTTGGTACCCATTCAAGCTTCCGTCCGACAAGGAGAAGGTCGATTGGGTCGATGGGTTGAAGACTATCGCGGGTAATGGTGATCCCACTCTACGGGAAGGTTTGGCCGTCCATGTGTATCTTGCAAATACTTCCATGGACAAGAAGGCATTCTGCAACAGTGATGGAGATATGTTGATCCTACCCCAACAAGGCCGTTTGGATATCCAAACGGAATTTGGCAAGTGAGTGTTGTTACTTTCTTGGTTTATTCGTTTCAGGTGTTGCGTTGTGTGGGCTTTTTTACGTTTGATGAGTTTGGAGGCTTCGATTCTTCATCAAATTGATTGATATTGATGTGGCGGATTCTAGAATCATGGTCAGACCTGGAGAGTTGTGTGTGATCCAACGCGGCATGAAGTTTAAGGCAAGTTGTGAGTCGTTTACAAGTATCAATAACACTAACGCGGCGTCACAGGTTATTCTACCTGATGGTCCCTCCCGCGGTTGTAAGTCAGGTCCTTGTTTGTTGAATTTCATACGCTAACTCGACCGTGATCAGATATTCAAGAGATTTATGGAACACACTATGTTTTGCCAGAACTTGGTGCGCTGGGTGGAAATGGTTTGGCTAACCCACGAGACTTCGAAACTCCAATCGCATGCTTTGAGATTGACCAGAGCCCATGGGACATTGTCTATAAGTGAGTGTAACAGTGTGGGATATTGATAAGTATGGTATTGAGGGGTGTGTAGAGTGTCGGGTGAATTGCATACTTGCCACCAGGAGCATACTCCTTTCGATGTCGTGGCGTGGCACGGAAAGTAAGTTGTGACAGAGACCCAAAAGGATGAGGTGCTGATCTATCTGTTCTCGTTAGCTACGTCCCGTACAAGTATGCGATGGAAAAGTTCATCTTTGTCGGTAGTATCTCTCGGGATCACATAGACCCCTCCGTCTTTTGCGTTCTCACCGCAAAATCGAAGCAACCCGGCGTGCCCTTGGCTGACTTCCTGATCATTGGGGAAAGATGGGATGTTGCTGATCATACATTTAGACCACCTGTGAGTGTTATTTCATTGATTCTAAGTGGTTCCTGATTTTTTTTTCGCAGTATTATCACCGCAATTCGTCGACGGAGTTTATGGGACTCATTTATGGTGCCTATGGTGGTCGTAGTGACAGCTTCCTGCCTGGTGCGTTATCTATATGTGGCGTTCTCTGTACCTGACTGATGTCTTGGGCAGGTGGTGCCAGTTTCGAGACGAATTTCTGTCCTCACGGAGGTGCGTATCTTGGAAATCCTTTGCGAGCTCTGACACCTAACCCGACGTATAGTGTCCTATGATGTATGGAAGGCTGCGACAGAGAGTAAACTAGTGCCGGAAAAAGTATCGACTGGAACCTTGGGTACGTTTCTGTTTTTCTTGTTTTTTTTCCCCCCGCATACATGGTTTTGACATTTTTCATGCTAGCCTTCATGTTTGAATCCAGCATGCCGTTCACTATCACTGACTATGCTATGAACCGTTGTGGAACCAAACACGGTGCGTCAATGTACATCTGTATGAAAACACGTGCCTAAAGGATTTATGTAGAGCACGAGCCCAAGATGTGGGATGACTTGAAGGCTAATTTCTTGGACCACCTTGACGAGGTAAATGCGGATCTCAAGGCTGCAGGACTGCCGAAGTTAGGATCTCAGTGAAGGAATATTGATACGCGACTCAATGTATTAATGTATCAAGGGTACCTCGTCTACAATTACTTATGCAGATTTGTGTCGACAAGTCCTGGGCTGGCGGTGTTAGAAGCGCTGAGTTTGCGAAGCACATTTGGCTTGTGGTCGGCAGAGTCACATGACCAGTCGCGTCCTTGAGCCGCCCTGATTTAGTAGTTGGGACCCTGACATGACATACCCTGGTTTCCTCTGTTTCTTCTCGCGAGTTTGACCGATAACAGTTTACGCGTTGAGTATTATATGCTCGAATGAGCTTTGTATCATCTTATAAGTCTCAAAAGACTACTCCTTGCTCGAGAAGGATCCCATTTTGCCTTTTCAGACGTTCATAGACGTCATGGAAACAAGAGCTTCGTCAACACGCAGATTTCAGGTACTTCTTTCTTTACTGTCCTTTATTGACGGGGCTGACACACTACATAGGATATGACGGTGCATGCACAGCAAGCCCGTCCATCATGTCGAGCAACCAGGTAAGCTCTTTTATCTTCGTCAGGGGCGAGGCTGACTTCAAGTACGTCAATATAGAAGGGCCATAGCAGCACAAAGGTGCTCTGCGTTGAGGGCGGAGCGGTATCGAGAGGCTGAGGCTCGCCTTGCGCAGTCACTTCGGCATTGTCAAGAAGAACCCTCCCTTCATGAACTACAAGTGAAGGCCCTAGAACGCGCAACGCATATTCTCTCACAATTCGCAGAGTCATCAGGATATCAGGCAAAGCAGCTTTCAACCATGATGGCCAATCGCGCTGCCCTCGCGGACCTCGATCCAGAGTCCTATCAGTCAATAATGTCTCAGCGGTGGAGGGCAGAGCACCAACATAATTTAATTTCGCTTCATATGAAAATCCTCCAACAATCCATCACTTCACTGGTTGCCAGCCCAGCTTCGCCGAATATAACTACTGGTGCCGGAAATATGCTGTCACAAGGCGGACATGAGGGCAATCAAGCGCCAGGTTCAGAAGACAAGACTTATGCCAACCTCGTGTCATTTTTATGTTGCCCCCAACGTGTTGCGCCTCTCCACCACCACCGCTCTCGTCCACGTTTACCCAAAGTCTACTACCGACCACTCCAACTGAACGTACCTTCTGTCATACCACCTTCCATTCCGCCTTTACTCGCGACACAGATGGAGTCCATTGCTACCCGAACGAATTCGAGCAGTGATTCAAGCCTGGACATGCATGTTCAGACGCCCGTAATGTCAGATGCGCTGGCGGAACAGCAAGCTCAGCTCAGGCTTTCGATCTATGACGACTCGGAGGCCGGCACAGCGATCATCCTCACTCGGCCTCTCCCTTCCCCTATCCCCCCCGATCCCTCCAATATTGAAATAGAGCTACCGGCCTATGTCCACGAGCTCCTTGCTGATTTTGACGCCCAAGGCAACCCTCAAGCTTCTGCTGCGACAGCAGTGAAATTCCAAACGGACACGCCTAGCAACGACACCCGCAGTGGTGGTCTATGGCCTTTCAGAATGCGGCGCAAGGGTCGAATGCCCGGGAAAGCCATGTCGCAGCCTAACCTTCGCTCGAAGTCTTCTTTGAAGAGGTTAAGCGGATTTTTGTCAGCATCTGATACACTAGCTCTGCTGAGGAAGGACAATCCTAGGGATGGTGGGTCCAGGACGACATTGGCGTCTGTTTCGGATGCAGGGTCGGGTGGTGGTATGAATAGTCCTACGCACAGTAGGGCTTCATCCTCAACCAAGGGGATAGGCAAGGTAGCGTCTAGGATTGGTCATCGAATCTCTTTTGTGAACCCCAAGTACGGAGCGTAGTATATATCGTCGGCTCATGTCTTTATGATTCTCCTTAGTCCACAGTTTTGGTTGATTCGGTTTCTTGGGCATTCATTTTTTGGACGTTCTCTTGCATTTATCCGCCCCCAGGTCATTTTTGCTCGTATATGCTGTCCACACTTTGTCTACGAGTATTTATTTTGTACCTCTATGAATAACGCTTGGCCTTGACATTAATGCACCACCAGCAGTGGTGGACGATTTCATCTTACGTTGTCCTCGTTACCACTCGTTTTCCCGGGAAAAACGCGCTTGAATTCCGGACCTTGACATTTCCGATCATCGATAGTGCAGAGTTGTGGGTAGACCTCCAGGGACTCAAAGGGTATAGGTATACGAATACACGTACATAGACTCACATGAATACATACAGTATTAACTCAATCTACTTTCCTCGCCCTTTGAGGTGGTGTTCCCAGTCTGATTCTCGTCGGGCCAGACGGGCTCCTAGACCTCGCTCCAGCACCATTCCCCGCCACATTCGCCTTGCCTAGGCCTCCCAAATAAACCGAAACCTTCTCCTTCCTATCCATGGCACCACCTCCCTCCGCCAATTCATAATCCTCGGCATCATAGATCCCGCCCTTCCCCCAATAGATCCACAACTGCACACCCAAAATCCCATTCAATACCAACGCCATCCCAAAAGCACTCGCGACGAGCCAGTCGCCGACTTCCATTGCGGTTGTGTATAATCTTGCCAAGCAGCCAATAATCTGCGCTCCCACTGCGAATGCTGAGAGTTGGCCTGTTGATTTGGCACGTGCGTTTTGCATGATTTGAGGTAGTTTTGCTGAGACGGCTAATGGGAGCGTTGCAGCCTGCAGGAAAGCCAGCATCCAGTGAGGGATTATCGACAAGGTGGACACCATGAGGAGAAGGGAGAATGAGGCGGTCAAGAGGTGTTGTCGTCGTTGGCTGTAATTGTATGATAGCGAAGGCCGGTAATGTATGATTAAGAGGACTATGATTGCGTTTTGGAGGGAGAGGAAGAAGTTTTCGCCATAAGTTGAGAATGGAAAGCCGTTACGGTAGGAGTAAGTGGTGTTTATTGAGTACGCTAACGTTTCGAGGGAGAATGAGGAGAGCGAGAGGCCGCGCGCGGAACGTGCATTGAGGACTGTGCCGGATGTTGTTGTCAATCCGTAGGTCAAAAGGCGGACAAGTGGTGAGACGCACTGAGGAATAATTGCGGTAATCGCATTATGGAGCCTCCGACGACTATGCCGATGCCCAGTCCTTTGGAAATGGCATATTTAAGGCACTTGGTGTCTGTGATGTGTAGGTCCTCAATGAGTGACGTGTAGCATTCCTGTTTGAACCCGCTTTATCTGGTTACTCGAGACTGTTGAAAGCAGTGGAAGATAGACTCACGCCTCCGATAATAGATGACCCAAGGTCCTTTATGAACCACGGGAGGTTTCGAGTAATGGCCGTCATGGCATGGAGGGAGTGAAGAAAGGTTTGATGCCAGAGTAGACGTATATGATTGTTTGTGTCATCAGTTGTATCATCAATCAGAAATTCTAGTTATATTTAATGCTAAGCGGGTTGGGAATACTGGAGAGGATGATCTTCTAGGTATGCGTACAATAACAGCGAGCGACGATATCTTCGAATATTATAATCCATAATCCAAATGCAAGGTGCGAGAGCATGAGTGCGAACAGGATAACAAGACGAACACTAAGGAGCGAAGGAGGATGAGGGGAAGGAGCGACAAGGATAGGAATATCTAAAATGTTAAACAAGAAACGAAAGCATATCGAGTAACGTTCAAATTGCAATCAAGAATGGTTTGTATCGCCTCCCTGGAATTTTCCAAGGAAGTTGACGCCCATCTCCTTCAGCCTTGACCCTATTTTCAAGGGACTTGAAGGTGGAGAGGTCGGCGATTTTGCGGAAGTCGAGGTTAATCCCATCGTACTTCGTACCTTCAACAACTTTTTACCTTTTCCACGGCTCATCCTCCCTTCTCCATCGGAGCTAGGTCTTTGGAACTTGAAGGCGGGCTCCAGACCGTTTCTACCATCACGATTCGCATTAAGATTCCGTTCCGCCAATGCCATCCGCATCTCCATTTCTCCACTCATAGAACACCCCCGACCTGGACCAAATCCACCAATGCCGGTGTAACTCCCAGTTGTAGACATCGTAGGTAAAGGAGGCGGCATGGTATCCACTACTTTCTCAGACCGGAGACCCGAAGTGGTAAGTGCCCGACCGCGCTTCCTCCCCAGCGAGAGTGAAAACGATAGTGGAAAGTGATAGCCACTAGCCCTGTTCTTCAAGTTGCCGCTGCTTCTCTCGCGTAGTGCTTTCCCAGAACCGAAGCGACTAGAACTCGCCCCGAACTGGCTATACACTAGATCCATATCCTCGTCTTCGCCATCACCATTCGCAGGGTCCAGAACTGATAGTATGCTCCTTACAGGAGATGAAGGTCGCATATGCGTCTGAATGGGGATGGGGATGGGTACAGGACTGCTTGCAGCCGGGGGCAAGGGTGGAACGGTAACGCCCGGAAGTGTAGAGTGTCTTCGGATCCTTGTAATACCCTCTTCACCCACTGGTGCACCATCGATAATTAGTGATGTAGCCCGTTGGGGAGTACCCGTGGTGAGATAGCAGGCACTAGAATCCGGACTTCCAGGTGTGCCACCAGAAGCAGGAGATGGGGAACGGCCCGCGGAGGTATTGGAAAATGTCTGCGAAGTTGGGGAAGCAGAAGGGGAAGATAATTGGGACATTCCGGAGGCCGGCCGTTTGTTCATGTTCGCCCTAACCGTAGTATAGTATGGTCGTTTTGGCGTTCCAATTCGGGGAAGGGATGGTGATGGTGGTTGTCTTGGCGGGGAAGGGAGAATAGGTCTTTGGGCATTGGACGTTGGCGCATCAGGTGCACTGATCACAATAGTAGGAGATAGACTTGTAGGTGAGAGATACCCATTGGGTGAAGTGGGTGGAGTGACAGGTGAATGGGATTTCTGAAAAGGTGGGGGTGAGAAGGGGACATTAGGATCGGGGGGAACAAGGCTGTTGTGTGCGGGAGCGGTCGGAGCCGTGGCAATATTGGATAGAGATAGTCTCTTCTTCTGCCTCCTCAGGGTTTTGGGAGGGGTAGGGGAATCAGCGGAAATATTCTTTGTACTGACTTCGATGGCTGCGTCCGCCATGGGTATATGTGATGCTGGGGTGTCTGAGGCAACGGGGGTATCGATATGGCTGGAGTCGTGGTGGAGCAAAATGCTGGGTATCGGTGCTCTCTTCCTTCCTAGCTTCGTCAGAGTCGTGTTTGTCATTGCATTCATGTTGGATTCGGGGACTTGGTCCGGAGCGTCGAAAGCCTCGGTGTGATTCATCGGTGAATTAGTGGACTGAACGAAGGGAATCAATGCATCAGCTGGCTAGTTTATATACCTTATCAAAAGACACCGTCGCATACCCGATAGGATTGAGTTACCGTAGCAACATCAAT
>QFDT01008333.1:0-35164 GCA_003315915.1 Macrolepiota dolichaula | reverse complement strand
GTGACCCATTGCAACTAATAGTGATTTTGTATTGATTTCACTTCTACTACCTAACTAGCACATTAACGCTACCGACCCTAGTTACCAACGGATGTAGCTAGGAACTATAGCTCGCGAGAGCACTGTCCATATGGACACACATCAGGGATAACCAGATAGGCTTCTGATTGGTCTAGCGAGCCCTCAACCCAGGTCATAGGGTAGCCAGCGGAGGTCTGACAAACCAATAATCCGATATTTTACTATTTCTTTATTTTGTAATCTAATTAGTCTCGCGATGTATAAATACCCCTCGCTAGCAAGCGTGTTGGGCAAGCAATCTTGCCAGCTCGTCTAGTGATAGATCATATATAAGTGATTTATTAAGTGACTTGTCTAGTGTGAATTAAGATTTAGCTTCGGTCAATAGAGACCTCAGATTAAGGAAGTGAGATTAGATTAACAAGAATTCCTATAGATTGGATATAGCAAGTTGATCGACAAACGGTCACTAGTGTTCTCATCGCATCTTGTATCAAGAGGGTACAAGTCGGTATGTTCACTAGATCAGGAGGGTATAACCACAGTGCAGCTAGCTACTGGCCTGTTAACTATCCTTGCAAATCCTTTATCTTGGTATCTGTAGTGACGTAGCCGTCATTTAGGATTCAAAGTTACATTTCAATTAAACAACCTTGTCCGTTGTCATCTAGCAACCACCCCATTAGTGAGCCTCCACTCACTAGCTACTGAAACCACTAGTGAGACATCTTGCTAGCTACTACCACCCTCCATCCCTATCTACCTATTTGACTACCTCCCCTTCAAAACTTGTTCATGAGCACTAGCAGTTAGTAGTGGTGAACTTAGTGACCCATTGTGACTTATAGTAATTTTGTATTGATTTCACTTCTACTACCTAACTAGCACATTAGCAATCACTGTTAAGACCAGTTGTGTGTCTTTCATTGCTGACTTTGCTGCAGATACTGCTTTCTGTATGTTGGAAATGTCATTGACGCAGCTCAGCATCTCATCAATGGATGCTCCTTTCCTGTGCTCTGTGATCATCTGGGTGACCAACAAAGTAATTTTGTCCATGGTGACATCTTGAGTGATGGAGTTGTGTGCTTGGGGTTCCTCAGAGTTGAAGAGAGAGGCAACAGATTGGCAGTTCTTGGTGGAGGACATAGTTCAAAGTGTGTGGTAATGTGCTAGTTAGGTAGTAGAAGTGAAATCAATACAAAATCACTATAAGTTGCAATGGGTCACTAAGTTCACCACTACTAACTACTAGTGCTCGCGAACAAGTTTCAAAGGGAAGATACTCAAATAGATAGATAGGGGTGGGGGTTGGTAGTAGCTAGCGAGAGGTCTCACTAGTAGTTTTGGTAGCTAGCAAGCGGGGGCTCACTAATGGAGTGGTCGCTAGATGACGACAGACAAGGTTGTTTTAATAGAAATATAACTTTGAATCCTAAATGACGGCTACATCACTACAGATACCAAGATAAAGGATTTGTGAGGATATTTAACAGGCCAGTAGCTAGCTGCACTGTGGTAGTACCCTCCCGATCTAGTGAACGTACCGACTTGTACCCTCTTGATACAAGATGCAATGAGAACGCTAGTGATCATTTGTTGATCAACTTGCTATATCCAATCTATAGGAATTCTTGTTACTCTAATCTCACTTCCTTAATCTGAGGTCTCTATTGACTGAAGCTAAATCTTAATTCACACTAGACAGGTCACTTAATAAATCACTTGTATATGATCTATTGCTAGACAAGCTGGCAAGATTGCTTGCCCAACACGCTTGCTAGTGAGGGGTATTTATACATCGCGAGACTAATTAGATTACAAATAAAGAAACAGTAAAATATCAAATTACCGGTTTGTCGGACCTCCACTAGCTACCCTATAACCTGGGTTGAGGGTTCACTAGACCAATCGGAAGCTTATCTAGTTATCCCTGATGTGTGCCCATATGGACAGTGCTCTTGCGAGCTATGGTACCTAGCTACTTCCATTGGTAGCTAGGGTTGGTAGCATATAATGTCAGGCCGTTCTGCGTACCTAGGTAATATCTTTATTCCAACATGTGGCTAGCAGCTATTGAGCGATTGATAACTAGCTGGCGCCTGGCTATTTGGTACTTGGGATGGTTTGCAGCGCCTCGTGAGCCCGATTGCTTGCAAGGTATCTTCTCGCTAGCTGGCCCTTCCGACGCCTGTTTTGGTTCGATTCTGAGGGGTTCACTAGCGCGGCTGTGCGCTGACTAATCAATAGGATTGGGCCGTAGCTAGAGCATTATACCACAAACTGATCTCGGTGAACTGTAGATTCTAAATGAACTGACGTCGCTAGCCGTTTTGGGTGAATAGGGTCTCACTCACTAGACCTCAGGGCCCATTTGCCTTAGTGATCCATTGATTTACTGATCCGGGGCGCTATTGATAGTCGTAGTGAGACACTTTTAACGTGCTAGCAAGGCTCCACTCACTAGATGGACTTGTAGCTAAGGGTATGTTCATCCAAAGCTAATAGTATTACTCCTTGATACCATACACTTTTCCGGTAAAGGGTACTAATGACCAGTCTCTCTAGCGAGGTTCATAGCCAGGTACTATATCACTCCTAGCGAGGGTTTTTTGAGGTTACTAACGACCTAACTAGTGATATTCCTAGCTCCTGTAATGGATTCATGATTGAAATCGTTTTGGCCATAACAGCGGTTGATGATTGGTCTTGGAGATTTCTGCCCCCCTTTTATAGGTTTTCCTTGCTTTGCAAGGGACTTCTTGTATGACTTCAATACCTCCTGTGTGTTTTCTAACGAGGATGCAGGTATCCATGAGTCATGTTCATCTCCATATCCCTTCCAGTGTATCAGGTATTGCATTCCTCTACCCCTTTTGTGTTCTCTTTGAATTTCTTCTATCTCATATTCTTCTTCTTCCCCAATTAGAACTAGTGGTGGTGGTGGTGGTGCTTTTTGTCCCATGTACGTCAGTGCTTGGTGTGGCATTAAGAGCAATTTGTTGAAGATGTTGTATATGATCCAGTCTTCAGGCAGCTTCAGGCGGTATGCTGACACTTCAATCTGTTTGGTGATTTGGAATGGTCTGTATCTTTGGTTGTCTAGCTTTTCCATGGGTCTATTGGTCTTGATGTTCGTCCCTTTGAGTCACACCCATTGTCCTATGGATAGTTCATGTTTCTTGTCTCGTCTTCCATCATGGTTCTGTTTTGTTGCATCTTCTTTTGCTGTCAGAGTCTACAATACTTCCTTTCTGATTGTATTTAGATCTCTGATAAATTCTTCTACTGTAGGTGTTTCGGAGTTTATGGTCATATTTCCTTTCCAGGGGTGTCTTCCATAATTGATGTAGAATAGAGAGTGTCCGGTGGTGCCATGTTGCTTGTCATTGTACTGGAATTCCGCTGCTGCTAGCCAGTTGGCCCAGTTATTCTGTTGGTAGTTCACATAGTGTTGTAGGAATGCTTCAACTTTTTGATTGATGTGTTCTGTTTGTCCATCTGTCTGAGGGTGGTATACTGTGGACAGTCTTCTATCAATCCCTAGGGCCTTGCATAAGTTCTCCATGAATTTTGCTGTGAACTGTGGTCCTCTGTCACTGATGATTATGTTTGGGAGGCCATGTAATTTCCAAATGTGATCCCTGTATAGTTCTGCTAGTCCTTTTGAGCTTAGGGTAATTGTGGTTGCAATGAGTCAAATCATCTTGGAGAATCTATCAACTACTACCAAAATTGTGTCTGCCCCTTTTGATACTGGTAGTGGTCTGATCAAGTCAACTGTGATTTTGGTCCATGGTCCTTCTGCTGGAGGTATGGGGTGTAGCAGGGTTGTCTTCTTGTGGCATAGTACCTTGTTTCTTTGGCAGCTATTACATCCTTCTACAAATTTCTGTACATCCTTCTTCATTGCAGCCCAGTAGTACAACCTCTTGAGGAGGTCCAACATTCTTTTCTGTCCTGGGTGTCCGATGTCAGGTAGGCTATGGTATTCTGTGAGGATCTTTTTTCAGAGACTTGCATTTGTGGGTATACATATGTGGTTGTCTTGGTCTGTTATTCCATTGATTGTGACCATGCATAGTGGTTCTTCTTTTACCCATTTGTATACTTGTCTGTCAAGTTGTCCTTTTCTTATTTCTGTGCTCCATTCTTCTTTTGGGGTAATCCAGTAGTTTTTGATTCGGAATATTTGGATGGGCAGTGTCATGTGTTCATTTCTGATCCTTCTGACAAATATATTTTTCTTTAACACTGTAACTTTGGGTTTGGGTTCTTTGTTTCCTTGCAGTCTCCTGGATAGAATATCCACTTTGGTATTTGTCTTTTCTGGGATGTGTCTGAGTGTGAAGTCATAGTCTTGTAATCTGAGGTATCATTGGGCTTGTTGTCCATTGAGTTTCTGGGATTCCTTGTAGTACTTCAGGTTTTCATGGTCTGTCCAGATTTTGAATGGTTCCTTGGCTTCCAGTAGATATTGTCTCCATCTCTTGAGGCCTTCCATGATGGCGAGTAGCTCTTTGTTGTAGATCTTGTAGTTCTTTTCTGCCAGGGTCATGGTTCTTGACATGAATGCTATTGGGTGCCATTTGTCATGTTGGAGTTGGGAGAGCACTCCTCCTACTGTGTATCCTGATGCATCTACTTCCATCCTGAACTGTTCCTCATCCTGTGATAATGCCAGTACTGGTTCTTCTGTTATCCTCTTCTTAAGCTCTTCAAATGCTTGTTGTTGCTCTTTCTCCCACATCTATCCTGCATTACCCTTGACCTTGTGTAATGGTGCTGCAATTCCACTGAATCCCTTGATGAATCTTTGGTAGAAATTTGTGAATCCTAGGAATAATTCTACTCCTTTGACGTTTGTTAGGGTTGGCCAGTTTTGTACTGCTTCTATTTTCTCCCTCTCCATCTTCACCTTGCCATCTGTTATGAATATTATTTTTGATTCCTTCGACGTCCTCACAGATATGATGGTAGTCGACGCACAATGGGAAGACTGGGAGTTTTATGACGAAGAAGAACTTAACTTGGAGTAAACGAACAAACAACACCGGTGTAGGAGAACAGCTAAATTTAGAGACTTTGGACTCTTTGGAGCACGGACTCCCGCTTTTCTTTTCCCTTCCCCTCCTTTGTTAGAAGTTAATCCGCGCGGTATCGGGCTTCTCGGGGATCTCGGCCATCTCGGCGTTTGTTATTCAATATCTTTTCTTTTATGTTTTCTTTTAGTTTTTATATCGCGAGAAAACTCTATCAAGAACTGTATAGTTGGTCCGTGCGCATGTATGTTTTCCTATATAGTTTGAACTTGACAAGGGTTGATCCCCTTGTCGAGTTGCACCTTATACAACGTCGTTATCCCCGGTCCACTTTAGAACCTTCGATTTGCTACGGCCGGCGTTGTAATTCAACATCCTTCTATTCCTGTACTATGTTTAGCTACGGACCTCCGCTATTCCCCATCCTATGTTTAGATATGGACTTCCGTTTCCTCTCTCCTTCTGACGAACTACCACCTTTTCTGTAGCTTGTACAATACACGATAAATAGCAAGCTTGTAAGGAGGTAGTTTTCCAATTCGAATCTTAGTGTTGTTGCTACTAGACAGTGTTCTTCTCTCGCTCCTAGTGTTGAGTTCTTCGAGCCCTAACAAGGCAAGAACTACCTGGTGTTCTCCCTCCTTCTTTCGACGTTGTCTAAGGTACTTGACATCATCTCGGCTGTGACTTCAAGTCTGGTAGACTTGTCACTCTTGCCGTCTCTTATCTGCTGTCTTATCCAACCACAGCAAGGTCCTAGTGAAGAGGACCAGAAGCGTTGGATCCGTTGGGAGATCTAGCTAACCTCGTAACGTCCAGTACGGGATTAACGTGCACTACTGGACAAGAGCTCTGGCGAAATCCTAACACCATCTCCCACAATGGCATCTAAGATTGGTATTTCCATTGCATCAAACATGTATTTCATCCTCTTGAAGTAAAGGTTGTGTTTTTCTGCTATTTCCAGGAACCTGCATGTTCATTCTGCCAGTTCTTCCTTTGTTTTTCCTGGTATCATGAAGTTGTCCATGTAGTTGATCAGGGTGCCTTCCTGTAGTAGTTGTCTGAAGACACAGTTCATCATCCATTGAAATGTTTCCAGGGAGTTGCACATTCCAAAGAACATGACTGTTGGTTTGAATAGTCCTTTGTTTGTGACAAATGCTGTCTTCCACTTGTGTTCCTCCTTTATCCTGACATTGTTGTATTCCTATATGATATCCAGCTTGTTGAAGTACTTTGTATCTTTTAGTTTGTTGATAACTTCTTCTATCAGAGGTAGCAGTGTTTTGTCTTTGATTGTATGTTGGTTTAATCTTTAGTAATCCTGGCACAATCTTTTGCTGCTGTCTTTTTTGGGTATGAAGAAGCATGGTGCAGTGTAGGGGGATTTAGATGGTCTGATGCATTCCAAGGCAAAGTTTTCCTTTACAAATTCTGGGAGTTCCTCCTTTTCCTTGACCATCATGGGGTATACCTTGGCATTCATGTCTTTGGGTGCTGTTTCTGCTAGATTGATCTTGTGGTCCCATTTGCTTGGTGACGGTAGTTTATTAAAGTTCTTCTTGTTAAACAGGTGGATGAACTGTCACAGGTATTGTGGTAGGTCTTTGGCTTTCATGGGGTCTATGGTCTTCTCAATGTTGTCTTTGACTTCTTCTGTTTTTGTTGTCTGATTGTGGGTCTCCCAGTTTTCATGTTGTATACTGTATCCTTCCAGGCATCTCATAAAATTGATCTATCCTGCCTTCCAATCTATTTCTGGGTTGTGCACCATGATCCAATTGTGGCCCAAAAATAGCTCCGCTGATTGTATGTCCAATACCTGTGCCTCTATATGTTCCATGTAGTTTTCAATTGTTATCTCAAATATGGCCTTTTCTGTGACCAGTTTCTGGGTTGTTCCATCTATGTTATATACTATCTTTGGGTTTTCCAGTGATGTTGTGGGTAGTTGTAGTTCCTTTGCCATTTGTTTACCAATGCATGTGTCTGTGCATCCTGTGTCAATGATTGCTTCAACCTTCTTTGTTCCTGTCCTGGTTGTGATAGTTGGCTTTATCAAAAGCTCTTATGCTTCCTTTCTTCTTTGTGGAATGACATATGATTTAGAAGAGAAGTTAGATACATGGGGTCTTGATTTTGCACTCAATTGGACTCTTTGACAAAATCCTGTTTGGTTCTTTCTTCTTTGTCATTTTCTATTCTTCTATTCTGGGATTTCTTGGGTGACCTACAGGTCCTGGCAATGTGGCCATCTTTGCCACAATTGAAGCATCCTCCTCTCTTCTTCTTTAGCTTCCTGCATTCCTTTGCAATGTGTCCATTGATGCCACAATTATAGCATTTGGGTCCTTTGGACTCCTGTCATCCTATTTCCATGGGTTGGCCTATTCCTCCATATATGACATTGGTTGTGGTGTGCCTATCTCTGGATTCTGTTGACTTGTATCCTTTTCCAACCAATAAAATTGCTTTGACCCATTTGTTGTAAGTATGGGGCATCCCTTCTGCTGGGTATCCCAATATGGTCTTGATTATGTCGAGTCATATGTTTCTTTTGAGAAGGAAAAGTGTATGTGTGTTGTCTATGCGGGCCTTAATCTTGAGTACCCTAAATTCTATGAGGAAGTTGGCAGTGTTTTTGTTCCTCTGCTTAAACATTTCAATCTTCCATTCTGCTTCTGGCTGTTCCATGTGATCTCCAAATGTGAATACTATTTCTTTCATGAATTTGTCCCAATCAACTGTGTTGTCTGTGCCTCCCAACTGTGCAAGTTTCATTGAAGCAAATTGTCCTGCTGTTCCTCCTCTGAGACGTGCAAGTACTGCTGTGGCCTTGTTGTCAACCCCTTCAATTCTGTTGAACTTCAAAAATAGTAAGGTGGCTTTCCACCAATCTTCAAATTTACTTCTGGTTCCATCAAAGAACCCTGGCTCCGGTACAAGCAATTTTCTGTGGCCTACTACGGGCACTGCTGGTGCTATTTCCTGGTTGGACATCTCTTCTGTGTTGCTATCTGTATATTTGCTTTCAGTGTCTGGCAGTTTGTCAGTGTTTCTGTCACTGTGTGATTCTTTGTCTGAGATTTCTTTTTCAGTAGTTTCTTCTTTGGATGTAGTCTCCTCTGAGGTGGTTTCTTCTACTAGTGCTGGTGTTGGTTCTTTGGTCCTGTCTCTGGAAGCAGGTCCACTAAGGCTCATACACAATGGCCTTCTTCTGCAAGATGAGTTATAGACACTTTACCAAATGTTACAACCTTCCTAAGTGACCAACTCAGGTTACAACAAGTGATGAAGACTTGAGGGTGATGAGAGAGAAGAGAAGGAGAAACAACAGGTTGGTAAAGCATAAAAAATACAGCAGGGTGTCTGGATATATATATACTGGTGGTGTATTCTTACTGGAGAGTCTGTAATGGCAGCCGAGTAAGTGATGACATAGCAGCTGAGTAAACAATGGGAGTATTGCAGATAGAGAAGTAGCAGGAGATGACAGGTCCATGACAAGCAGGGCGTTGATAGGAATGAGTGGATATTACAGTATATGATTGCCCCAAGGGAATATAACAAGAAGTAGCTGATACAAAGATTGACAGGGAAGTTGGTCTGGTGAAGGTTGTAGGGTCAGCCCATCAGGTACAGGTGAGTGAAAGAGGTATTTTTGATAATCTGTTGCCATCCATAGTTGTTGGATCTAGTGATTGCAGGCTGAGCAATAGTAGTCTCATAGAGTCCATGCCAATAGATGTAGATGAAGGGTAAATTATCCCATACTTGGCAAAGATAGCTGTTGAGGTACTGGGACTTGTACCAAGGTGGCAGGGGTGTTCCGTGTGAAGAGGTAGATCAGCCTGGTACTTCTTTATAGTCCAGAATATTGAGTAATTTGAGACACCACTTGTAGAGCCAGTGTAAGGGGTTTGTTATCAAGACCATAACACTTACATTGGCTATACAAGTGGCATCTTGAATTGTTCAATATTCCTGACTACAAAGAAGTACCAGGTCAATCCACCTTTCTACATGAAACACTCCCACCCCTTTGGTATGAGTCCCAGTACCTTAACAACCACCTTTGCCAGGTATGGAATAATTCCCCTTTTATCCATATCTATTGGCATGGACTCTACAAGACCACTATTGCTCAGCCTGCACTCACCAGATCCAACAACTACAGATGGAGGCAAATTGTCAAAGATACTTCCTTCATCCACCCATACCTGTTGAGCCAACCCTACAACCTCTGCCAGACTAACTCCCCTGTCAATCTTCATATCAACCACTTTTTCATATTGTCATTGCCTTCAGATCAAGAGAACTCTGATAGTACAGATTCTGTAGATCTGTCATTTTCCATTTCACAGTAGGCTTCCATTCCCAGAACACCATTTCATTCCAATGCCCCTTTCAATCCTATGAGTAGCATTTTCTTTTAGTTAGCAATAGACAAAATAGTAAAGTAAGAAGTACTCTGAAATGTATATATACTGGACCATTCTGTAATTGAAGCTTCAGCTTCAACCTTTGTGTTGTTTACTTGCCTACTTGCTTGTATTCTCTCTACTTGCTTGTTTTCTCTACCTGTCTCCAGATACAACTTCTTTGTTGTATCATCTGAGTGAATTTAGCATACTTTTGTCTGTCAACAGCAGAAGTTATTAGTCTTAGTTCAGTACTCAAGACAACTAGTGTTGTCAGCCAAAGATGATTGTTAAAGTGATCCTTCAGTGTTGACTAGCCTAGTGGCCATCCTTGTGGTGCCCTCTAGGTGAACCATAACAGTTCTTCCTCTGTAGACCCTTCTTTTGTTTCTTCTTCCAATGTAGTTCCCTCCTCTGAGGTGGTTTTTTCTACTAGCGCTGGTGTTGGTTCTCTGGTCCTGTCTCTGGAAGCAAGTCCACTAAGGCTCATATACAATGGCCTTCTTCTGCAAGATGAGTTGTAGATGCTTTACCAAATGTTACAACCTTCCTAAGTGTTTAATTCAGGTTGCAACAAGTGATAAAGACTTGAGGGCAATGAGAGAGATGAGAAGGGGAATAAATGAGTTGGTAAAGCATGAGGAATACAGCAGAGTATCTAGGTGTATATATACTACTAGTATGTTTCTACTAGAGTATCTGTAACAGCTGTTGTGAATTATGTTCTAGCAGCAACAGGGTCCTAATGAATAGGACTATGGGGAAGCACCATAATGGTGCTATGCACAGTGGTGAGGTGATCTAACACTCACTGGTTTGTATAGAGAAGATAGAGTTAGAGTAGAGTGTATAGCAATTGAGTAGTAGAAGATGTGTATTGAACTGTAGAATAGAGATGAATACATAGAGTTTATATACATATTCTAAGTAACTATTCATAGAAGTAAATAAGGATCATAGAGTAGAATAGTTCTACATATAGCATAGGATCGTCCAGTGGATTGCTCTGGACAGGTGGGTCCATGGAGAATGGAGCGGATACATGAGTACTCCACCATGGATCAAATGTGGGTCTCAGATGATCTATCTCTAGATTCATCTGGTAGAACCTTATCTAGTGCAGATATAGACTACACAGATATAGCTCATATGTGACGAGTGGAGATATTAACTCAACAACAGCAGCTGAGTAAGTAGCTGAGTAAACAATAGGGCATTCACAGATAGAGAAGTAGCAGGGATATGACAAGTCCATGACAAGTGGGGCAATGATAGGGATGGAGTGGATATTATAGTACACAATTGCTCCAAGGGAATATAACATTCTAGCAGCAATATTTTTGTGAGTGAATCCAAGGGAGTGAAACTCAACAATTTGAGACACCTTTGAGGGTGAGGTGTAGACCATAATGTGGAGAAGTGAAATAGACCAAGTGATGGGATATTTCCTTCCCCCTGCCTGATTTATAAACCTCACAGCATGAAGCAGACCACATGCTCAAAAGAAATGCACATCTCATGCTACATTCATACAATATTTATATATTTTTGGCTCCATGTAAACTCATATATCACACATAATATGATTACACACATCCATAGGGACCTAGCATGGCTGCTTTTTTTATCTCAAACATTAATCTACTGATATGATGAAGATGAGATCATGGATCACATGAATGTGCAATACTTTTGGATGCCACTGTATGCATATAACAAGGAATTAAGACATACAAGAAATTTACATGCCACAATTCTCTTATGAGCACCATGATTCAGGAATTGGATGGCTTACTGCACCTAGCTTACATAGTAGTCATACTTTTAGACTTGCAGTGATGGTGACGGGGTCATGTGACTGGTCAGGCTGGTCAACCAATATATAATCTGATGCTGGCCAGTCATGGCAACACTAGGAATGAGATTATGGGGTTAAATTCAACTAAAAACAGGATTACTCATTCCCACTCCCCCACCCATTTACATTGATTTGTCAACGCTTTGTGCACTCAACATGTGACAGTACCCATAAACCACCATTGGGTGGTTTTCGCAGTTCTCATCCCGCTTTCCAACATGTCGACCGAAAAGCCCTTCAAGATTGCAGTTCCCGACAAGGACATCACTCTCCTGAAGAAGAGACTTGATCTGACTAGGTTTCCGGATGAGTTGCTAGATGCGGGACGTGATTATGGTGCCCCACTGAAAGACATACAACGTTTAATTGCCTATTGGAGGGATCAATATGATTGGAGAAAACATGAAACCGAGCTCAATGAGGAATTACCACAATTCACGCGTGATATTGAGGTCGAAGGCTTTGGGACTTTAAATGTGCACTACGTACACAAGAGGAGCTCAGTCCCTACAGCTATCCCTCTCCTCTTTGTTCATGGCTGTGAGTTACATTCATTTCATTTGAGCGCAATAGCTAACTTGCTCATAGGGCCCGGAAGTTTTCTTGAAGTGAGAAAGATTCTGCCACTACTGGTTCAACACTCTCCCGAGCACCCCAGTTTCCATGTCGTTGCTGTGGGCCTTCCTGGTTATGGTTTTTCGGAGGCACCAAGGAAGAAAGGATTCGCTCTTGCACAATATGCAGAGGTGTGTTGTTACAAGTCTTATAGTCGCATGATGTATTCAGGAAGAAACATAGGTTTCCCACAAGCTGATGCTTGCGCTTGGTTATAATAAATATGGTGAGTGTTGTGCGCAAATAATAGAAGAGTATCATAATAATCGCGAGTGTATACAGTGACCCAAGGAGGTGACTGGGGGAGCCATGTACGATGTCTTTAGCCCTTTGGACCGATTGTTTGACTTCGCCCTGTCAGATCACACGACGCATCGCCGTTGACTATGGGCAGAAACATAACAAGGCTTGGCATACAAATATGCCCAGGTACAATGCCTAAGTCCCTACCGTTTGTTGACAGGCTAACCGTTTTCAAGAGCTGCACCTCCCCAGTTACGGGATCGTCCAATATCGTACCTCCAATATCTCATGATGCGCTTCACACCCGCGGAAAAGGCCGGCTTGAAACGAAACGAATGGTTCCAAAAAGAAGGTCGAGGGTATTATGCGGAACAGTCCACCCAACCTCAAACACTGGGGTATAGCCTAGCCGACTCTCCAGCTGGCCTCCTCGGTTGGATCTACGAGAAGCTTTTGAACTGGACAGATGACTACCCATGGACCGACGACGAAGGCATGTCACTTGACTGGGAAGTTTGTCTGATTACTCACGGTTCCCTTTCCCAGTTCTCACTTGGATTTCGATCTACTGGTTCTCTCGGCCAGGACCCGCCGCCTCTGTCCGAATTTATTATGAATTTATGAAGTCTGGCGAAGGTTTGCAGAATCAACCACCTGTCAAAATTCCGACGGGTTACTCCTACTTTCCAAAGGAGCTCATGGTGTTACCTCGATCGTGCGTCCTGTCAATCGACTGCTCATCTTCGCCGAAATAACCCACCCATGTATTCATAGCTGGATGAAGGCGCCCAATGTCGTCTTTGAATCCCAACATGAAAGTGGTGGGCATTTCGCTGCACACGAGTGCCCCGCACTTTTGGTCGATGACTTGAGAAGGATGTTTGGAAAGAACGGACCTGCATATGGAGTCGTTGGTTCACACAGGGGATTCAAACTATAGTCTGCGCTCTACAACTGTCATATTACAGTATCTTGAACTGAGCAACCCAACTCTACGCGTGAGATGGCCGCGCCTATCGAATTCTGTGAGCTCCCAACGAGTTCCCAGAATGCTGCTTCCATTCAGCCAACTCCGGCCTTTTTCCCCGGTAGTCAGATAACCCAGGTCAGGTGAGTAGAATCTTTTTGTGTAGCTGCCCGACAAGAACCCATTGTAATTCGACACGCTCCCAAGAAGACGATGATCAATCATTCTACACCTGATTGATAGTATACTAGAACGGCTCCAAATGCCGTTATGCCCTGCGCGATGAGATTCCCCTTGTTATGTGTATCGCCTGCACAAGGCCATGAATCTGCGCATATAAAACGATGGGAGTGTCTGGCTCTCACTCCCAGTGATCGTTCTTCCTTCATCCCACCCCCCACATTGCTTGAACATGTCAACAGAAACACCCTTCAAAATTGCAATTCCCGACGAAGAGATCGCCTTTCTGAGGCAGAAGCTGGATTTGACGAGGTTCCCTGACGAACTGGAAAGTGCTGGGCATGACTACGGTGCACCACTAGGGGATATAAAACGTCTGGTCGCTTATTGGAAGGATGGGTACGACTGGAGGAAATATGAAGCCCAACTGAACGATGAATTGCCGCAATTCGTGCGAGATGTTGAGGTCGCAGGGTTCGGGACACTGAACATACACTACGTGCACAAGAAGAGCTCAGTGTCTTCGGCCATCCCATTGCTATTTGTCCACGGCTGTAAGTGAATGCTTGCTTTTAGGGGTATTCGATGTTTTTCCTACACACGTTCAGGGCCTGGGAGTTTCCTCGAAGTTAGGAAGATCTTACCATTGTTAGTCGAAGCCTCGGCGGAACACCCCAGTTTCCACGTTGTGGCTATAGGTTTACCAGGCTACGGATTTTCAGAAGCACCGAAGAAGAAGGGATTCGCAATCCCTCAGTATGCAGAGGTGATATGTTGCTGGGAGGTGCGGACTTACACGTTACTGATACTGGTATGATAGCTAGCGCACAGTTTAATGTTAGCGCTCGGATACAACGAATATGGTACGTTCGTATTTAACCTAGGGGCTTCTTCAACCTATAAATTCATGGGCTGCAGTGACTCAAGGAGGTGATTGGGGAGGCGTTGTGAGTTCTATTTCTATCTCCATTTCTTTCTTCCCCAAACTCGTGTTTGCTATGAAAGATTACCCAACGCATTGCTTCTGTATACGGCCGGAAACACAATAAAGCCTGGCATACGAACTTCCCTTTGTAAGCTGCCAATGTATTCTTCATGAACTGTATACTAATTTCCATGAAGGTCGGTACCCCCACGTCTAAGGGACCGCCCAATGCTATATTTGAAGTCACTGGTGACACGCCTCTCACCCACTGAGAAAGCAGCTTTGGAACGCACCAACTGGTTCAATACACAGGGTCGAGGGTACTTTGCATTACAATCTACCAGGCCTCAAACCTTGGGATATAGTCTCACCGACTCCCCTGCTGGCCTTTTGAGTTGGATTTATGAGAAACTTATAGCTTGGACAGATGAATATCCTTGGACTGATGATGAAGGTCAGTCTCCCACAAGCCCAATAAGAGCACCTCACACAATTTTGGTCCACCCAGTTCTTACCTGGATTTCAATCTACTGGTTCTCCAGAGCGGGACCCGCCGCCTCCGTCAGAATCTATTATGAATATGCTCAAATTGGAATGGAGGTTTTCCGAAGGCATATCCCAGTCAAGGTTCCGACAGGGCATTCCTACTTCCCAAGGGAAGTGATTATTCCGGCACAATCGTAAGTTCGAGCATTCAGTTCGAAATTCACCCGCTTAATTGACGAATCGCTTCAAATATAGTTGGCTTAAGACACCCAATGTCGTGTTTGAATCCCAACACGAGGATGGTGGACACTTCGCCGCTTATGAACGCCCCGAGGCCTTGGTCGGTGACCTGAGGAAGATGTTCGGGAGGAGTGGACCCGCATTTGGCGTGGTTGCCTCAAACAACGGTTATGAATCCTGAATATCGAGGTATTGAACTAGGTTCATCTATATCCTTCCCTGTTACGATCGATGTTCTAGTATTGATTCTGTTTTTGTATACCTGTGCGAGTTCTACTTATGCAGATTGGGTTATTTTCACACCGGAGCCCGAGTAAGTCAAGAGTGAATTGAGATCCGGCTAAGCGGTCGGTTTTCTTTAGGTACTCGACTTGTAATCACCTCGAGGTGATCGTATTCTGTTTGCGTGGGAGTGATTTTGGGACACAACTGTGTCCCGGTTTGGAGGCATTCCCCATTATCAACGCCGTGACCATGGGTAGTGAGTACCTGATCACTCCGTGCAGTGGTCTGGCGTCCTAGAATCCGTAGCCAATATCCAGAGACTTGAAACCTGACGTTCTATAACTAGAGCCCATTCCTGGCAAGTTAATCTCACCACAAGTGAATCTCCATGTTTGCCTACACTCGATGGCATCACAGAGGGCTCGGGGTTTACATCGGTGCGGCGGCCGGGGTCAGTGAAACGGAAATATTCTGGACATTAGTGCAAAAATAATGAACGGCTGTAGCACACAAGGGTGGACTGAAGGGAGGGAGTGTTGCTATGTGTGTATTGACGATGGAGTAAGTACTCTTATCCTTGATCTTGCGAGTTCTAGTGCAGATGATAGTGTGCCTCATTCATGAAGAATGCTGCGCATCGGGGGTTAGCAGGTGAAAAGGAGCCAATTAGCACCCGATTCTATCGATATCGCACCCTAATTGAGGATGTGATCTAACAAGTATCAGTAAATGAGTGGACCGAAGCCCCTATGAGAGTCAGCACGTGGTGTGACAATTATCACCGTCAGCCACGGTCTCACGGTGCCTTCTACCCATCTCGACCAGCGACTACATCGCACCCATGGACGCAGATCGCAAATCCACGGTCTCCTCCTTCTATGGAGGCCGGAAAGGCTCCATGGATGCTCTCAACCAGGACTTTCCGTCTCACCAACCAACCGCTGGACGGATAGGCCGAGACGATGCTTCGTCGTTTTACAACCCCGAGCCCAACCGGGCATCAATGGATCGGCTAGGAGGACGTGGCGTTTCCGCTGGATACAATTCGAGTTCGTTCTATCCTGGAAGGGAAGAGCCTTTGAAGGGCGGGCGGGACGAGGAGGAAGAAGCGTGGGACGTTTATGCGGATTTTAATAATGCAGGGCCGAGGTATAGCACGGCGTATGTGCATAATTCGACGAATTCACAAGGGTAATAATTTCGTGCGGGTCAATTCATTATGTTTTGGGACTCATGAAGTATATTAGGTACCATGCATTGGATCCTGCAACACCTTCAAAAGAGGTTGACACAGGTGCGACACCAGTCGAGATGGTTACTGTCCCAGCCCTCGGGCCCGAATGGGCAAAATCCGAATTACATGACATGACCAAGGCTGCTAAGCGAGAAAAGAAAACGGATTCTAGGAAGGACAAGTGGAAGCGGTGGAACCGAGGCGAAACAGGAATATGTGGATCATACTGTACCAGGAAGGTTTTTGTGTGGTTCATGTTCGGCTTCGCTGTTGTGTACGTCCCCTCTTCATTATACTCTATCACGCAGCTGAGTTGGGTGCTGGGTCTATCGCGAATTGATAGGATTGTGCTTGTGATAGCTTTCTGTATTCCGCGAGTCCCGAGTTTTTCATTCAACCGCAGGACACCACTCATCAACGCAACGGGGGAATGGTCAGAAGCAGTAGCATATGGATTCTCGAGAACTCCTGCAAACTTCTCCTTCCCCGCATTCGCATCGCTCCAGCTAAGCACAGACAATAACTTCGTGCCGATCACTTTCAAACACATGCGAGCCTCGGTCTTCGACCTTGACACAGGACGTCAAGTTGCTACCGGTGACCTTCTATCAAAGAAGACCGTGCCGCCAAAGCAGTTCCCTGACATCCTCTTACCATTGAACTTCACATATTTTGCGACTAACTTTTCCGACCAGACATGTAGGTCACTTTCTTGTATTTCTCGGTCTTACGATGGAACGTGATTAATTATTCGTTATAGGGACTAACTGGTACAATGGATGCAGAAACAAACTCAACTATGCCAGTGGAGAGCGTCCAGGTCGGTCCTATTTTTACGGAAAAATATTATTCAGATACTTACCCAGTCGCTCGGGTAGCGGTCAAATTCCGACTTGTGCTCGACCTTGATATCCTTGGTCTGCCCGGAACCCGGACAGTGTCAACACAAGTCGCAGACGCAAACTGCCCAATGGAATTACCCGTGAACAGCGTCTAAAGGACACACGTGCCTTCCTATTCCAAATATTCTCGGGACTGAACTTGGTCTCTTTGGAGGCTTGAACTTCGAACTCGACTCAAGTTACCCTCGTATTCCCCCTGTATACTTTTACATCTCTCTGGAGTTATCGCCCTTTCTCTTCGTGTGGACTAATTGGACTGGCTTCCCGTTTCGTTGCGCTTTTTGTGTGGTTACATCTGGGTCTGGTTTATCTACAGACTTCTATTATAGATAATATAAATACGTCGCTCCTTTATCTCTTCAACTCTCCCATCACTATCACGCATTCCTTTCCTTCGTGAACAATGTTATACAAATATCGAACAAAATTCTCTTAATAATCTGTAGGGAGGGGGCAGCCGGCTCCCTTCCATAGACTCTATTTATAGATAATCTGGCGAATACCGGATTTTGTTCTTATCGTGTACCGGCCAGAACGTACTATGTTAGCCTCCCAGACACACCTTCCATCTCACCCTCGTATCCGCCCTCGTCCGAGATGTACCACCAACAGACCGACACAGATAAGGGCCTTGCGACATGCTCGAATACATCACGAGGACTTGGCAACCCTAGTGTGCTTCAGCAGCAGCAGCTTCGGAGACGCACAAGTTCTCGGATTGAACCACCCACGCAAAACGAAGAATTCAGGTCTGCGGATGGCCACGGGCCCTTTTCTGACACGTTACAAGTTGATTCCGATAATCCATCTTTGCGAAATTCCCCGGACGAGCAGGAGAAGAAAGGTCACGGAAGTTATATGTTCGATACTGTTCCTCTAACTCCTGCTATGCATGTTTCTGGTGCCGGTGATTTGGGTTTCGTCTCTTTGACTGGCACGACACTGTCAATCCCAGTTGGATCCCTTGATGCTCGTGGCTTTCTGGACGTTCCTGAGATGCAGCGGAGGCCTGGAAGTTCACGTGAAGATTCAGATACGTCGGTCTACTCTGCGAATTCTGCTACAAGTTCCGGTACTGTTGTGTCGTCTTCCGATACTAATTCCAAACGATCTGAACCAAAGTTGGGCGTGTTGGAGAAGTTCACTCAGAAATGGCCACACCCCCTACCATTCAAAGCCTCTGGAGATGTTCAACGTGATGTAGGCGGCACTGGTCTTATGGACGCGGAATTGCGGAAGTCTGTGGATGCTGTGTTACTTGAGAGCGGAGTCGGTGGCGGCTTTGGCATGTTAGGGCTGGAATGGTTCAGCAAGTGGACGAGCTTCAAATGGTGCTTACTCTTCTCCGCGCTTTCGGTTCTGGTCTATGGGATGGCGGGGGTAATGTGTACTTTTGCGACCTGGGCTCGAGGTACGTATTTACTCCTCTCATCTCGCACGATCACAAGGGATGTCATTCATTCTAATAAATCCCTAGTATGGCAGAACGCCGACGTGATGTACGTCGCTGACACTGACATCCTGATTCTCGTCGCCTTCGCCTCTTCTATTCTCGTCATCGCAGCCCTTACGGGGCTCACAGGAACTCTTCTATCCTCTCGTCCTATACTCGCGATATACGCTCTCCTCCTCTGGCCTTCCCTCATCTCCATGGCTGCAATAGGGTATACAGCATACAAACGCGCAACTTTTGCACTCGACCACAAACTCGATATGTCTTGGAGCCAATATTATACACCACTAGGCCGGTTGCTCATCCAAAACTCACTGAAATGCTGTGGATGGTCGAGCCCTGTACATGAGGGTACCCCAAGTCGATCTTGTTATCCCCGGACACTATTACCAGGATGCAAGGGCCCACTAACGCGATTCGAACAGGCGAATTTGGATTTGGTATGGTCGACGGTGTTTTCGTTGATCCTTATGCATTTGGTGAATATCGTTGTGGTTATGCTGTGCGCGAATCATGTTACAGAAACGTTTGGGAGTGGGATTACGCCCAAGAGGTATCGTTTGACGGCTGATGAAGTGAGGGAGAGTGCAGGGCGGATCTTGCGGGCGATGGAGAGGACAGGTGGGTTGAAGGTGCGGGCCTTGGGTGGGACTGGTAGGCCAAGTATTGTCAGAACACCGACGGATAAGGTGTTTAGACAAGATAGGGAAGAGAGGATGGGTTTGTTGGATGGATATTTCGACGAAGTTGGACAAGAATCTCGTCGTCGCGTACGAGATTATTAGCCTGATCGAAATATTATCAAAGAAGGACACTATATATAGCGTTTTACAACAGCAAGCAGATAACTAGTTTCAAGAAAGCAAAGAGTAATACTCTGATTATGTGTAGGCGAGCCGACTGTGAAGCCAATGACCTTGTAAGAAGGTACACCCCGAGCACACAAAAGAACACCAGGAGATAGAGGCTAGAATTACATATGTATACAGAAATCACTGTGTCCCGTCAGACGTAGATGTGAATGTGGCATACATCATTGTACAACTTGATATAAGTTTGCGTGAGGTATAATTTACTCAGCTAAGCATAGATTTGTTGTGAGAATGGAGTTAAGCTGGTGCCTGGGCTGTTGACAAGGGAATGTTTGGTCAACAATGTAGTAAACGAAAGAGAAACATACCTGTGCTCGAATGACTGCGCGGATGGGAACCCTCGTGCTGTGGGGTAACTGCTGCTGTGACAGGAGGAGGCTTGGGTGTATTACCTCGTGCCGAAGCTGTTGCGCCGTAGGAAACGTGGGTATTTTGACGATGTTCCATAGCTATGGCCAAAGAGTGAGCGTCATCATATGTAGGTAGGGTTAAACTTGTGGTGGGCGTGCCTTGAAGTCTTCTATTCTCTGCAACCTCTAATTGGTGCCATTTATCCCACAAGGCAAGGAAATAGAAGAATAGCATGACCAGGACAAGAATTGCTGTGTTATGCGCTGGGATCAATACAGCATTCTCTTCCGCTGAGACAGTAACAAACGAACGTCCAGAGAGGTGCTCCCCGATTAGGGTGCCAATGCTTGTGAGGGGTGTCTGCACTTGACCACCCGGGATATGTTGTGGTGGTGCTTGGTTCCACGTTAGTAGGTACATGTTCCGGTCCAGGTCGGGTATCTGACGCCAAAGAGCGCAAGGGGTAGACTTCTCCTTTCTTTCCCTAGGGCTGATGCAACGCAACGCGTGGCTGGAAGTATAAACGCAAACCCGTCCACCGTCAAGATGAGGGGAGGAGGGTGAAGGAATGACTCGACGGATCTTGCCCTGTGTGTCTCTTGGCAGTTGCTGTTTCTGCGCTGTTTTCCATCTCGAAAATGGGGGTTCATTGTGGAAACGTGGGTATCTTATGTCCAAGGCGATGCACACTGGTCCCAGATAAATTTGGCACGCTTCTTGGTGAAGAAGACAAACAAATCAAAATCTACGTCATTGATATTATGTAGGGATCACAAACACAGATACACTAGAACACTGACTACAGGAGATTCGCGTCTTCATTCCAGGGACCTTTGGCTTCAGGGGCAGAAGGCCGACCCTCCAAAAATCGCAAGTATTGTCTAAGTGTCTGTCGAGACACCCATGCACCATTCTAAGTGTTCTGTGTGCCAGTGGCGCCGCGAGAGCCTAGAACAGTCGAGAGTCCGAGACTCTGAGACTCATTCCCGGGATAGGAGAAGGTGCTAGAGAGGCACACGCTCATTTGTGTGTGGTCGACGGTCCAAGTTTTTTTCGGGGCCGGCGGCGCGTAGAAAAATGTGTGGGTGGGACGAACTTTGTGACACATTAAATTAATACGACCCCATTGCACCTTGATCAGCCTTAATCTCATTGAATGGTAAATTTCTGGGTTTTGCATCCAACATGACCACCCAAAACCTCGATCAGTTTCTCCACAATAGCCGAAAATCAACCGAACGAGCCAAAAATCGAGGCGGGTAAGAGTACGGCTGCAATGCTGATTTACAGGGCACCCCCCACATTGTCATGAGTCCAGAAGAAGTCACGGATTAATATCAGTCGGGGAGTACATGGCATTGGTATACGATCGTGTGATTCGAATAGTATGCAATATTTCTCCGAACTCTTCAACCCTGCCAGACGGCCGGGCCGGCTGTAGTAGATAGAATCAGTGAATGATACATGAGATGAATTCTGTTGTGTACTCACGAGCCTGGTAACCAGAGTATCCAGCGGGCAAGCTGTAGATGTCTGGAAAATCAATCAGTGCTATGAACAGCCAGAAGGTAGATGTGGTAACTTACTGAGCAGAATACCGGGGTCGTTCGGGGAGTAAGCACCTGAATGATACACGATCAGCATGGTTTTAGCGGTGGGGGTCGACGAAGGCAACGCACCAGGGAAGGAGACAAGAGGACCAGGGCTTCCGCTTCCACCGTTCACGATGTTGAGTTGAGCACAACCAATGTAGAGCTGGGCGCCGCCACTGGTTCCAGCAGCGTGAAGAGCAATCTGTTCGCCACGGAGAAGGTATTGGCTGTTAATGATGATCAAGACGATGGGTTATTAGCTTCTTGGTTGATCTTGCTGGTGATTAATTGCTTACCCGCTAGGCACGTTCTTAGGGATGGTGAAGGTGAACTGTTGAATGTCTATAGGACGTGTGAGCCAATGCTATAGATAAGTAGCTCAACAGTAAGACACTTACTCTCCGAGTCAAAGACGAGCCCGGTGCTTGCACTCCAAGAGGGAGACCATTCCCAAATCTTGAACCTAAAAATAGATTGCTCAGTGGGATGTACTATTTCTATCAGAGTGGGCATCTGTGTACCAGGTCTTTCCAAGACCAGCATCGTTGGAATTGGCGGCTGGGCTTGCAGAGCTCAGATATGCCGAGAAGTACTATGTGCATGTTCTTGGTGAGCAAACTGATTGCGACAGAGACGACGGAGAGCTTACGCCAGGATGGCCCATGATGTTGTCGGCCTTGAAGCCGACTGTGGAACCAGCAGCAACGGTCGCAATGCCAGCCTGGCTAGCAGAGGTGGAATCGAGTTCATAGCAGCGGACTGCTTGGCTCGTAACATCTGTTACCTAGAGAAGGTAACTCGGAAATAGCACCCTTGATGCTTGGGGAGAAAAAACTAACAGGCCCCTGAGAGTAGTGGTTCTCAGTAATACGAACGTATTGCCAATCAGTAGTCACGGTGTTGTTAACAATGAGATCTGGGAACGTGTCTGGGTATCTGTATTAGCTTTGGGTTCTTGGCGCCTTGATCGGCGAATAAGGGGATGGAATCATACAGTGGGCGGCAACGAGCTGTGCGGCAGCGAGCGTGAAAGCATATACGAAGCCTTTCATTGTGGCAGAGTTCAGGAACAGTTATAGTTATCCCTTCCAAATATTCGTCATGAGCAGACATCGTGAATTTATATTAGTTGAAGGAAAAGAATCGGAAGTTCCTAGGTCCGAAAAATACCCCCATTGCGAACCGACAGGTGGAGAACCCATGGGGAGGTGAGAGGGTAGGGCTGTAGGAAGCGATATACTTAGGCGCGCGTTGGCGGTATTTCTGGCTGTCAGTTGATTGATCGGCCCGTCAAGAATTGGCGTCGTGGAAAACGCCTGGCAGTGCGAGGATGTCCGTGGAATGTTTATATCGTATTGAGATACCCCAACCATATATCACATGAGACAATATTAGAAGTCCGAGTTTGTGCCGCCATTGGCTGTGGTGGAAGCAAGCTGATTCATAAGTGGTGTCAAAGCTGTTACGGCGCTTAGATACAACGCTGTAATGGAATTACAGAAGGGAGAAAGTAGATGCATGAATGCCAATGATGCTACTATAAAAAGCCAATGAATCGAGCAGAAATGGGACTAGAAAGGTATATATAAGATTCTGACAACAGGAGATTGACCAACATTCCTCCCCCCGAACGGCTACATTCTTCGATAATTCCTCCTGGGCACCTCCTGGGTGTATTATCATTGCTAGGACCCGGCCATTGTTGGGCGTTCTCTGAATGCCGTATCTGCTTCGTGGTTGCGAGCACATACTGATCGTCTCTGGCGACCGGCCGTGGTGTCTCCTTCGAGGGATGATGATGGTCAGCGGGAATGATATCATAAAATCCAAGTAGCGCTAAGATAGTGAGGTAGAAGCAAGCATGTACTTCGTGATACTCCGCTATACCATTGCGCCTGGGTCTGCAGGGGACTGCGCAGCGGGGGCAGAGAGGGATGAGGGTATGGAAGGGTGGAAGTGAAATGTGGTCAGGTGGTATTCTCTGAAAAGGATCATACCAGGACCAGTCGCGCTTCCCATCAGAATTATCTGGGGGGAGGGAGGTGCGTTAACCTAGAGTATGTTAACTTATTAGGATAGGAAATACTGACGAGTTGCCGAAATATATGGCCATAAGGAGGTAATGTGAGTGTTGGCAATTGAGGTGGTGTGCGCGGATGTGATCCAAGCTCAGCTTGACGAGAGCCAGAACCACGAGTGGACCCCTGATGAGTTGCAGTGATTTCCAGGAACGCGTTACGCATAAGATGTATAATCAATATCAAGGAAAGGGGTCCGATAACTAGGTATACAGCAGCGGTAAGCATGCAATGAGATGGAATAGGTGAAGCGTCGAGTACGCACTGATAATGAGGAGAATAATAAGAATTTGTAACCAGGTATGCATCGTGAATTGTCCTAAGCTTCGACACGAGATAGTTCAGGCGGTGGTTTATTGGATACTCTTCTGGGGGTATGGAGAATGAAGTTGAGAAAGAGTAGGGAGCATGTCCACAGCTGAGGATTAAGAGGAACTGGTGTTAATGGCCATCTTGCACAGCCCTACCTAATGCTCGTACTCGACAGCACTGGTGAGAGAAGTTTGTCAAGCCCCTGCCGTGTCCGCTATATGTTGCTGCGCGTTGCCATTCTGTATCCTGGCAGAGGAAGGCGGAAGTTTCTGACTCTTCGTACCAGTAAGAGGAAGGGTCGTCGATGAAGTGAAAGTTCCTATGATTTATTTTGAGATCCATCTGTTTTTGCTACCCTTCATAATGGCACAAAAGAGTTAAGTCCTCGCGAGGATTTCCGGTATTATATCATGGCTCGAAGGAGCCAAAATCAGTTCAGGAATTCGAGGTTGTGATGTCCATTTACTTGATTTAACCTTGACCGAGACCCAGGGTTGCCAGATGTAGAAATTCGCATCTTGGACTATCTTGGCCCAAACATTCTTGGCAATCGGCCTATTCTCATGACAATTTCACCTCTCACCAAACACAATTTCACATCCAATACCTACTGCGGGGCCACCAGAGTTTATAACGAGATAATTTTCTCGTTTAGCTTTGAAGCCGTTGGTTTCACTTTGACCCCCCGGGACACCGGCCGCGCTCACTCACCCCTCGAAATCTTAACATGAGAAGCGTAGTTTTACCCAATACCATCGACACGCACAGAATATTGTCCTTCCAAACGGCGCACCCAACACTGAGTTCCTCTTGTCACGATGACACGTCCAGGTCAATCTGCTTTGGCAAACTCGGTTTCAGGCGTCACCCCTCCCACTCTGGTATCACAGAACCTGCGACTTGAAACGTCGCCAGGAAAACGCGTGGCGATCCATTAGTTCCTTTGGTTGCCCGAGGTCCACAACCTTCCGGTTTCTCTTCTGCTTCCTGCGCTTCTACGCATTCTATTCTGGAAGGATGCACACCAATAGCCAACCTATTTCCGGCGCCTCCCTCTTGTCGCTCCACAGGGTATACCGTCGTCCCCCGGAACGAACAAGGGGAGAAGAGTGGATAAACGATGATCAATGGAGGGTTACGGTTGCGGGGGTGCTGTTGCAAGATCCCAGGATATTGGTTTGTGATGAAGTTGTACGTCTTTCCTTACCCTGTTACTCGTTCATTCATTCACCTAATCTGTGAATATCAGAATCAGACGCGTATAAGACCTTCCATCACTGCGCACGCCCTGCATAGGGCGCTCCCTGAATGCAAATAAGCGTATCCACAGCATGCGCACAAACATGGATGTGGATGTCATATCCAGGATGGGCCAGGGACGTGTCGTGGCACAGGGCCCGGATCCATGGGAGGGGGGGCTATTGATGTGTGCGCAGCAGTGCATGGGGTGAGGCATTGTAAGGTTGCGGAGAAGTAGTGAAGGAAGGTTACTGTGAGTTAATTTTGGTCTGTATTCAGTACTCATTGCATTGAGGCTAACCATCCGATACGTCAGATACCCTTCCTGGCACTCATTGTGCACCATATCAGATTCCTGATATCAGGGGTCCTCATAAAACCATCCTTCTCCTTCAACCTGCCCCTTATTGATATGTCCTTTCCTCCCGGCCCATTCCACGTCTTTTTTACCAACTCTGGCGAGCTGCGAAAAGTAAGTTGGATGTATAATAGCTTAGTGCTGTGGGCTTGCACTAAGGGCTTACTCTCGGCATAGATTGTAACGTTCCCTACTCGAAGTGCTGCAGACGAGTACTGGAGGTACCTACAGGAGACTCTGGACCAAAACCAACACCCGATTCGTCGATTCCACTCCCAACACTTTGAAGCTCCTTTTCCGCCACCGAATCGATCAGAATCCGAATCATCGTTGGGTGAATTGGTCAAGGCGTGCTGCGTGCAGAACTATGGGGCGGGGTTATATAACCCTACGAAGATGATACCGCTGCCACCTCATGACCAGCGCCCCGATAATTTGAACGGGGGATCGTGAGTGCCTTCCCCGATGTTTGACGATAGCTCACAATCATTTTTTTTAACATGGACGGTGATCTATAGGTTTTTTATACGATCAGTCATTCGCCCGGCATTATTCTGGTGCTATGGAGTACGCACTGTTGTTATATCGAAACACGATCATACGCGATTTATAATCCGGCGAGCGACGCCTCTTCCGACCAACCGTCGTCAAAGCGAAGACATTCTTATTGGCACGGATTACGTGAACATATACCTTCATCCAGATGGGAACACAGCGGGTGACGTTGGAGAGATGATTGTGAAGAGGTCTGACGGATATTTGAGTAAAGCCAGTTCGATGACGAAGGAGTACTTGGCTCAAGAGGGGGTGAAAGAATTTAGATTTAGCTCATTCGAACGAGGTTTCGTCGCGGGTCCACATGACGACTGGTTGCAGGTACCTCCACGAGCTGATCAAGGTCAATGTTGGGAATTTGTAGGTTGATGATAGCTTTTGAATGAACTATGTTGTATAGCGTTCGCCCCTACATGAATCTTGGACGACATCATTGGTTCGATCCTCCTAGCAATGAAGTATTCATAAGAATCTCTTCTGATATGTACACTAGTTCAAACAATCAACAATCGAGTAGATGCAAAATATTTCGAACGCATTGATTACTGGTTTGGCCCTGTTGTGGTGTTGAGAGGTAGTAGTCGAACATTGGTGAACTGCTGATGTAATCTAGCCATGACGTTGCTTTTAATAGGAGTGCTTCAAGGGTTGCTTTGAATATGATCAAGTCGTCCCCCCCATCCGGTTTTGCACTCCCTCTAGTATTTCCTTACACAAGCAATGAATTTCGTCATGGTCAATCCAACCGGTTCTTGGATAGCTTCTACAAAGCGCAGCCTAGTTGTATGAAGTCCTGGACGCGAGTCTCTGAGGAGGATGAAGGGCTGTCTAAGGGTCTTGTGGTCGGATGCGAGGATGGGTCTCTGTATATCTTTGACCAACAGTGTCCCTCTATGCCGGTAGATACAGTTGATCTACCGCCCCCTGGAGCTACCCAATCCCCACGTTCAAAAGGCACTGTACGAAATCCCTCTTACTCAGCTTCACGCTCTGTTGCACCTATGCCTTTTCTAGTATCACCACGACCTCGTGTAGTGTCCGGTGTCAACACAGAATTGGTTGAAGCACCCAAGAACTATGTTGACTTTGATGATGAGCCGGACAAGCTCAAGGACCTGCTAAAGGGCAAGAACCCGAGCAATAAAGCCTTCTCGGATACCGCTTCGGACAAAGCAGCATCTGTCAATTCACCTTCGACGCCACTCACGCCAATTATTACACCCGCGCCCACAAAGAGGAAAGATTTATCGTATTCCCCAAACTCTACCAAGCCTTTCTCAGCCCCAGTGTCACCAAGGGACCGAACCTCCCTTGATCTTGACCCTGTCATTCCGGAAGACTTAGAGTTGCGGTACCATATTATTCCACAGACAAGTGGTACCGGTAACGCTATCAAGTCTGTCTCAGTCCTTGTCGACTCGCTCATTTGTGTCGTTCTTCAGGAATCTGGGTTAGTCAATCCTTTCTCTGTGCACTCACGCAAGCTTGACACCATGTCCATATAGTTTTTTGTACCTTTTTTCCCTGACTGACGGCCATTGTCTCACCTCCGTACAGGCCAAGGATGGCTTGTCACAGGAACAACTTGCCCCAAAGGACCGTGACGTATTGTACGAAACATACGCTTGGCACAATCTTCAGGTCACAACCACACAACAGGTATTTCATGCGCATTTCGATATCTCAGTGGTCTGATGCTTTGAAACCAGGGAACATACCTGATCGTTTCTGCTTCCAATCGTGGAGGGACTCCGTCGGCAGCTTCCGATATTGAAGATATCCCGCAGGAACGAACACTTTCGGTCGTATATGGGCTGGTATTGGGAAGGGAGGCACGCCCCATGCAGCACAGCCTCGAATTTTTAGGCACTTGGGAGCTCGATTGCATTGCCGATAGCTTGAACATCCTAGCGAATCCTGATGGTAAGGATGTTTTGCATCAATTCTTCGCGTGTCTAATCGAGTGATAGGAAGTGATCTGGCCTTTTGCATTAATACCGACGGCACGCTATGTGCGCGCAACTTGAAGGTGCTACCCACCATTCCGGCCCCTCCATCTCTACCCGAGGCGGAATCGACTTCGGCCCATATAAATATACCTAATCCTTTCAAACTGAAATCAAAATCCTCGGAACACCTGCCTATGCAAGGGAGGATCAATTTCGAGGTTCTACTGGACGAACCTCAGGAATTAGGTCGTCTGTCGCTTAGTACCCCGTTGTGTGGATTTACAATCCATCCCGGAGCTAACAATTTATTTGGGCTCGTCTGGACAGAGAAGGAGCTGACTGTGCGCGATTTCATGTTGTCTGTAACCTCAGTACTGACTGCTCCAGTAGGTAGTCGACTGTTCTGGGGAGTTTAATGTGTTGTATCGAAATGCAACTGAGGATGTCATGGACGTTCAATGGCTAGACGACAATCACTATGCTATATTGTACGAAGTAAGTTGTACTTCTAAATATCCATATCTAATTACTCAAGATACCTTAGGATAGGGTGGATGTATACGTGATGCAGCATGTAGATGCAAACAATGATTCAGTTCAGAGCCAACCTACAAGCGGCGCTCGATACTAGCAAGCCTTCATCATAACCTCACTCTTGATGAAAGCTGACTACTCGTCCAGTCCCAACCTTCACAAGTCAGTCACGATCGGCCATTGGGATGCTGTATACTTCCCTTCACCGTCCGAACTCTTGATCGTTTCGAGTGATTTCTGTGGCCGCGAAATATGCGTGTATCCATGGGATGAAGACTCAAGTGTTCTAGTATCTCGGCAGCTCTTCAAGGCACCTGCACCCGTCTCCACAGGTACTACAGCGACTGCGCTCCTTCCGCTTGATGTCGGACTGGTGCTTCAGGGTAGTTGTGAGTGTTGTGTTATCCCTGTGCCCATGAACTAGTCGACGTTCTTACAATTCTGGAAGCCGACGGCTACTTGCGGCTACTATCCCTCGAGCAGCTCTGCCAAACAAGCAATGCTTCGCCTGACCCTATCAAAGTGTCGGACAAGCCTTTGAACGGGTATATTACGGGACTCCATATTGCCACCAACTTTAGGACCAACGACAAGTACATTGTTGGCGGAGCGGATGATGGTTCTATTGCGTTCTGGACTATGCAGTATGTGAATTTCTTGTGATGGAGGGATAACATTGACCTGTTCTAGTAACCTCGAGCTTTGTGGACGATGGGTGCTATTCAACACCGCCCTGAGCAAGGTTGTCCAGTTCCCTGAAGAGAAAGGTAGCCCATTGTATGGGTGTGTGTTGTGTATAGCGGAGGACGGTGCAATTGCGGTGATCGCGGTCGATGAATTCCAGTTGTACGCATATCGTCGCGAAGTCCCGATGGAACCAAAACTAATTGCCTATGGACAGTTTATATCTTATTCCTGGCGCGTCTGTCAAGCTGGAGACAATCTGCCTCGGCGGGCACAACCTACTCTTGATATATGGTGATCGTCGTTGTCGACTCTGGGATGTGCAGACAAAAGAGTTTTGGAGATCTATGGGTGTTGAGAAAGCCCACGAGATGTTAGACCAGGGCGGGTGGACACGAATGTACGTGACAAACGCTCACGAGGCAGATATGTTGTTGACTCTATTCCATCTAGAGATCTTGATGACAGCCCTGGTACTTCATCGACCGTATGGAATGTCCCCGCACCCCTGGCAAGAGCACCAGATGCAGGTCTGTGATGTTGTATGCCACTTCAGGTGCATATGGGGCTGATGATATTGACCAGCCTCACTGATGTCGTTACAAACGGAGCGTTTTATCGCATCAGCGATTGCAATTGCAAAGACCATTAGCACAAGTCGGGACCAAACCCGTAGCATCCTTCAGAGTCTGGATCACCTACGAACCATATTATCAGCACTCCTCACTCCCGGCTTCAACGATGACGTGGACTCGATATGCGAAGAAAAACTTCGAGTCGGCAATTCAGGTGTCTCTGTGGGACTCGCGATTGCAAATTCCATTTCCCTTTACAATGTCAAAGAGAATAGGGAGGTGTGGTGTATATCCGGGAATGTCACTGCTGCCCGTCTTCTCAGTATTGTGGTAGTTCTCAAAGCAGTGGCCTTGTTCGAGGGTGAGTCCAGACACAGCTGTGATAAGGAACTATTAACAAATGGTTTTTATAGAGTACACAGAAGCGGCGAATAGCGTCATATCATATTATACTACTTCGCTATCTAGCTGTGTAAGCTCTGGATATAAACCGCCTAGTTTGCCGTACCTGGCAAGCTTGTGGTTCAAGGGTTCAAGTACGCATCTACTTGGTTATTTCGATCATTCACTTATTGCTTTCCGCTCCAGTTGAACTACGGCAGGCTATACGTCTGATCTTCGATGCAACCATTTCGGCAATGTCGGACGAAGAAGCTATCTCGATAGTTGAACACTGGCAGATTCATGGTAGGTGATTACTATCTAGCCTCTTGAGTTTCGTTGAACGCGTGGCAATATTGTTAGTCCCTTGCCTTCAAATACCCTCAGAACGGGAGTCGATAACCGCTGCTCTTTCATTGTTCATATGCGGGTACATTGCGGCCGAAAAGTACAGCTTCATGTCCGCTCCGTATGTAACCATTCCTTCTCGCCCTTGCCCCGATTTACAACCCCTGGCAGTGTGTTACGAGACATCTCGAAATCTATCAGCCTTTATCTTCTTGATGAGATGTCCACATACCGCGTCCTCGCCATTGATCTTTGTTCTCGTGGTTTCAATGTATGGCAACACTATATTGACGCCATGGAGATTCTACGATCATTGTTCATGTTGGCGACAACATCTCGGAAGAATGATATTTCACCCCAAAATGTCGGTGCCCAGGCCCGAGCTGCTGTCCTCTTCATTGCGACTACGAATACGCCTCTGTTCATGTCAACTCTTGGGCTGGATATTCTCACACCACCAACGCTAGAACATCGAAGGTCTGTATTACAGATAGTTGCCTTTTTGATTCGCAAAGTATGCCCTCACATCTTTCACTCACATGCTCCATGCTCATTGGTTTGGTGTCGTAGAGACCATCTGTTCTCCAACCTAATCTACCCAGGCTCATGGAAGCAGTTGTCAAATCGCTGGATCCTAATAATACGACAAATAGGGAGGCCGTCCTTGATACAGCCACGGAAATCATTGGATATGTGGTCAAAACGTGAGCTTTTTCTCAGTCTCAGACACGCTCCGAGCTTACGCAAGAGCGCAGTTTCCCAATGGTAGACTTCCACATGTCGTCACAGCGGCTGGCGGCGGGCACGAACGAAGGTGCTGTAGTCATGTACGACTTGAAAACTGCTATTCGGCTCTTCGTTCTCGAGGGTCACAAGAAACCGATCACCGCAGTCAGTTTTTCGCCTGACGGCAGGAGGCTCGTGACTTTATCGATGGAGGAGAGTATTGTGCTGGTGTGGAAGGTTGGAGCGAGCTTCATCAGCTTCTTCACCCCCGGAGCCCCGCCCAGACAGGGAAATAGCGGAGGGCATCCATATAAGACGCTTGGATTTAATGTTGGAAGCGAAGGTGAGTTCGTGCATTGTAGCCATAGGAAGATGATTTATGCAGACTTTATAATTATCAGGCAATCTGTCGGCTGCTGAAGTGTTAACCCAAGTTAAATTTGATTGGACGAACGATAGGAGCGTAAAACTCAAGATACGAAACTCAACCTTGACGTTCAGTACCTAATCGCCGTTGGGGTGAGCTTCTTTAGTGCAGATCTATATGAAGAATGATGTCCCACTTCTGAGCCCTATGTTTATCCACCTGTACTTCATGAATCCTATATATTGTATACCACGACCTTATCCCATTCCACCGACCCAAGAACGTTGCTCCCGGTGTCTTTCGGCTAAGGATTCTTCGCAAAAAAAATGCCGTGAACGTAATGGTATAAACTTCGGTTGCACACTTACCTTACGATGGCGAAGATGGCGAAAATTAATGGCATCAACTTCTGGAATGCTCTCTATGCGATTCGAAGTGTGGAAGAATGGATTTCTAGAAGGCCTGGGGCCAGTTGACTGTCATACACCGTAAGAACAACACGTTTCTAGGTTCTCGGTTTGAGGTAGTACAAAAGCCTACGATCCCTCGCCCAGACGATATTCACGCCCCACTATCACCTTCCGCTTAACCCTCAAAAACAACCTTATCATGGGGTTGAACAACGGTTTGTATACATTTCGCTACCTCGGAGAAGGCAAGGGTACAAACCCACCCATCGGTGGGATGTATGCATCTTCCAAGAACGGAAAGGACAGCCCAGTGACAGCTGAACCTCTTGGTACCCAGAGTGGCTCGAGGATTCGTGTAAGTTTTGCACTTTTGTGAATCTGGATGGTGATTGAAGTCTTTGATACAGTGGCGGCTTGCCAAGGTTGCTGATAAGGACTATTATACCATCACGGAGGTCCGAGATGACGAATGTGTACCGGGGCTGTGGGCTCGTTCCAGTACCCAGTCCGAGGTCCCGGTATTTCTGTATGATCATGTTGAGTCGCGTGAATCTGTCTTTGAGTGGAAGATTCAAGAGGTGGCCGACGATAGTGATGTTTATAAGTGAGTTATACGGTCCGACGTCCCCTAAGCGATGACATGAGGTTTGACCACACCTACCAGTATTATGGGGAATTCTCTTGTTGGAGGGGGAGATTTCGTGGATTTCCGTGACAAAGGCGGTCCTCAGGTGGGTTATATTCTTGATTCTGATTGCAACCATAGCGTGGCGCTCAACCACAGGATAGCTCTATATGAAACCCGTTCCTTTTGTACGAGATCCCCCACCACTTCCCTGTTGGCAAGTCCTCCCGATTACTTGGGAATAGAGGACCTAGTAGTTAGTGATAATCCAGTCGAGGAATCGGAATAACTTGTCAAAGTGCATTTCTCCTGAACAGCAGTACCGCCTATGAGAGTGTGTTCCATAGATCATTGAAAAGTTGATTCGCTTGAGGATGTTCTAACCCTGCAATTGTCGGTGTCTCTTCTTGCATATACCAGCGAGCCGGGTCAACGAAGGGTTCCGCTGATGACCCTGTAAAGTGGAGAACGAGTCGAGTTACACAATGACCACCATAGGAGATAATCTCGAAAATTTTCTGTTGTTAAGTGTTGTTAAAGACCTTACCTGTTGAAAGGGTATTGGGGTTAGAGTGGTTGTGGGATATATTTTATCTGGCTGACGTTCGATGTTAAATATATGTGCTGTATCAAATACATAAGCGTGAGAGAGATTTATATTTCTACCACCAGCCATAATGTCGGACTCGTTTGCAGATCTTTGGAATTCCTCCGCCCCGCAGAAAAAACCTCAAACGCTCTCATCGCTCGCTCAACAAACCACACAGCAGCGAAGACCAGGAGGGCCAGACCTCTTCACTCTCCTTTCATCATCATCTGGCCCAACCCGGTCCTCACCTTCTCTCACCCCAAATAACTCTACACCACCCCCAACCAACCAACGTAATCCACAGCAACCTCATACAAGATCAACGACAGCCCAATCGACGGGAGGGGCAGATGCATTCTCGGATCTGTTCTCGGGCTCTTCTACTTCCACGTCAACACAACACCTCACTATTGCGCAACGCGCTGCATTGGCCGATAAGCAGCGACAAGAGACGCTGTTGGCGCACCAGAAGCAGCAAGAGAAGGAGAAATCTGCCTGGGTTGGACTGGACTCTCTCGGCGGCGGTAGCAGTGGGTTCAGCGGGCTGACACCCACACGCGCACCTGCTGCCACCTCAAATGGATCAGGCAAACCTGTGCCAAAGACCACTGTAACATCGGATTTACTGGATGATGGGCTGGGTGATTTTGGTAAACCTGCGATTGCTTCATCTCAAGATAGACCTATAGTTTCGAACAATGATCAACACGACGATTGGGACTTTACTGCATTTTCTCAACCTGGGCCCACCAAATCATCGGCTTATTCTACTACTGCTACGACCAATAACAATACGTCAAATTCGAGTAAGACTCTATGGGATCTCGATGAGTTCTCTTCTCCCTCCGTATCTGCAAAACCCGATTCACGTTCCAGAGGTGCCCAGCCTAAGGCCCCAGCACCACGGACAGACTCACCCTCCAATGACTTCGATTTTGGGAGCCGCGAGGATAGGCTGTTATCCAATGAAGATGATGGGGACGATTTCATGAGTGTCTTCAACAAGGTACGCATTCACAACCTTTATCTACACACCAAAAGTTCATCCCAACATTGTACATGTAGCCGACACTCCCTCCACGCCCCACACCTGCGTCCACATCCGCTCTAAGCCAAGATACATCCCCCCCTGCACCAATTAACCTTGTGGCTAGTTCCACTGCTGCCGCACGTACCACCAGCGGCTCTCCGCCACCCCATATCCTTGGGCGAGTTGTCGAGATGGGGTTCTCAATACCTAAAGCCAAAGCAGCCCTCGCATCGAATAACAACGACGTCCAAGCCGCCCTCGAACAACTTCTCGCATCCGAAGGCGGCAGTGGTAGCGGTGGACGTAGCACCCCAGCACACCGGGAATCCGTTACAAATAGCCCAGCTCCTGGTACTACCTCGCAACAACAGCAGCAACCGGGTATTCCACGTCGTCGTGACCGTGAAATTCTCCGCGATCGCGAAAGAGAACAGCGACGCGGTGACACGGCTTCCCCTTCTGGTTCTGGTACGGGGGAGATGCAAACGCAAGCCGAGCAATTCCTTGCACAAGCTAGTGAAATTGGGCGCGGGATGTTCACTAAAGCTAGCTTGTTTTGGAAAGAAAAGAAGGAGCAAGTACAGAAAGTTGTCGAGGAGCAGGTTTCCGGGGCTCGTGCATCCAGTGCTGGCAGTAATAGTGCGGGGAGCACCGGTGCAGGTGTTGGTGGGAGGCCGAAGTGGATGCAGCAGCAGCATAGTGGTTTGGTTGATGGCGAACGCGAATCGTCTCGAAGGGGCGGGTTTAAGGATGATGTTGAAGGAGAACCAGAGG
>QFDT01008331.1:0-25134 GCA_003315915.1 Macrolepiota dolichaula | reverse complement strand
TGTAGTTGGTTATCACGCCCGCTTAGCATTTATGAGATGGTCTGCGGGCGGTCCCCGGTTCAATTCCGGGTGTGTCCATATTTATTTACGTTTTTGTTGCAAATATATCCAACGCCCCAGAACAGAGTCGGGTCTTCACGATTCCTACTCTGTCTGTAACAGTAGACGGCGGCCGCCGGAGATTCTTTCCCGGTCTCTCGCCGGGGCTTGGTTCGACGTTAACCCTGAGTTGAGAGGGTCATACGCTAAGTAGCCACGGGGAGGGCTATGTGGACCATTGATGAAAGATTAATCATTGAGACGAGTCAGTTCCCTTTTAATCAGTGATTGTGCTCCTGTTTTGTCCAGCAGTCTCGAGCACCGAGGTGCAGGTGCACATGTATTAAAACCCTTTCGTTATCCGACTGAACCTACGTTGTTCACATACACTGGTTTCCTGCTGTGACGTATAGCGCTTCGTTCCACTTCTGACTCACCAACCATCGTTTCGTTGCTGGAGGGATTGCTCATTCTTGATGTAGGCTTGAAAGTTGCCATAATTCGAGCAATGACATTCACAGAATAATGGCGCTAATGTCACTGTCATTTTATCTACCTGGCCCGACCTCTACAATTGGACCCCACCACATGCCGCAAGGAGCTGTTGTCTTCGGTACTACAGGTTTCTTAGGGATCATGAACTCAGTGATTCAAGTTGACTCATCCGGAGATTCATGCATGCTGTTTACGGGAGATAGACAATGTGGAAACCGTGCAGTGGCCGCCATATACGGCTAACCAATACAATCTCATGAGTTTCCGTCCATGCCGTATTCTTGGGTTAGTGAACCTGCCGGCTCTTGTTGGGCGACAGAGAAAGACAATTCCACGGCAGCGCGAGGAGTCAAAATGCTATTTAGGGGACAATATATTAAATGACGATACATGATTACAAAATAAATAGGTTTGGTTTTCAACTATGATCCCGGATTACGGATTGTGCGAACCTTTGATTGCAGCAGCACAATATCACCAACGCGAGGCTTCCTCAGGCTTGACAAAGTTCATTGACTCTGATAAAAGGCTGAGCGAAATAGCCCACTCCCCGTCATCTTCCTTCCCTCCCTTCAGACGCACTATATGCCTTTACCCTCTCAGATACAACCACTCCCGGGATTTGGGAAACCTCTGGGCCATTTGCCGAACAAGGGCGAGGAATCTCAACTCTTCCCAAACGCCTTGGATCCAGAGCTGGATGAGCGGGAGTGCGAATTCCGGTAAAAACATATTTGATGTTCGACGAGTAGAGGAAATTTTGAAATGATCCAATCCAGGTTGCCCATACTTCCTCTACGAGAGATCGCAATGCTTCAATTCATGAACCAAGTCACGGACAAGTTCGAATGGGATCGCAAAGCACGTTCATGAATAACCTGTCCGTCCTGTTATTGACCAAATTCACTTGCACAGGTCTTCGACGACAACATCACCCATAAATGGAAGAACGAAATTATGCAGAACCCCGACGTCGATTTCACGCAGGAGATGGCGGATTACTGCATCGCGGAACTCAAATACAAAGCGAAGCGCTTTAAAGAAACAGGCTTTGTCCATGTCTTCAACGGAGACGTGGTCAAATCCGACACCGCAATCCCGACTGAATTACAGACAGCATTGCGAGCAGCCGTCGCCCCTCTCGAAAATGTACCCAGATACAAACAAGATTGGCACCCCGGTTCAAATAATATGGTCCTGGATCTTGTCCACCCATCTCTATTCCCGCTTGTGTATGGAATATCGCGTATTCTCAGGGATGACACAGTCAATCTTGACAACTGCATCACCCTTTCTGGAAAGGGCGAGGCTGTACCAGTGCCCCCTGAAGAGGATGCTGTCACAAAAATCGGGTCGCAGACTTACCGTCTTTACAGCAGGCGATTTCAGTGGTTACCGTGTGAAGTTGATATATCGGGGGCTACACCGAAGTGAGTGTGGAACTGATTGACTTGAGCATTGTCCGACGAAGAGTGAAAATTTCACAGAATCGTCAGCTATATCAACAATCTCCATCCCCAAGACCACGCGGCTTTGTATGATATCGTTGAACGAATCATTGCGGAGGTCATTCCCCTGTGGAATGCGACGTTGACACCTTTGCGTGCGTTAAACGACATCAAGACACGAATCCAATAAACGGATATCGACTACGGGAATTTAGATGACTTCGCAGACAAAGAAGGTCCTACACAAGAGGATGGCGAAGGTAAATGGGACTTCCTAGACCGCCAAGAGGAATGGAAGAACTCTCAAAAGAAAAAATTCATTGTCCTGCCTAATCCCGAGCCATTTGAGGCCAACGATGCTGATGATGAGGAGAAGGACTCAGTTGATCTGAAGGCGGATTTTGGCACCAACGGTCTACAAATCATCGTCAAACTCGCGAATATACACCTCACGCCGGAGAAACCCGAGTATCAAGGTGGAACTTGGCATGTGGAGGGTCAAATGGTAGATGTTCCAACTCATATTCTTCGTTCCAATCTCTGATCCAGCAATAACAATAGAACGAGCACATATGCGCTACCGCTATATATTACTACGATAACGAAAATATCACACCGAGTCAGCTGGCATTCCGACAACCCTCGAGCGTCATATTCATAGAAGAAGAGATGGGATACGAGCAAGGTGACTGGGCCTGGCTCGAGTGCGTGTACGGCCTCGAAAACAACGAGCCTGCTGTTCAAGTCGTCGGAAGTGTCGAAGCTCGTGAAGGCAGGCTCATTACATTCCCGAATATTCTCCAACATCAAGTCCAGCCATTCCGCCTCGCAGACGTGACGAAGCCGGGGCACCGAAAGATTCTTGCACTGTTCCTCGTGGATCCCAACATCAAAATTATTTCAACAGCGAATATCCCTTGTCAACAGCGGGAGTGGTGGGGAAAGGGAGTGGCTGACGTCTTACCAGGTTTATCCGCCGAAGCGAAGGGGCGAGTTATTCAACACGTTGATGGTTTCCCGATCAGTTTGGAACGAGCGAAGGAGTTGAGGGAGGAGTTAATGGCAGAACGAAAGGAATATGTAATGAGTTATCAGGAGAAAACTTTCAGTAGCGTTACGATCTCACTTTGTGAGCATTAAATATTGAGTCCCAACTATCTTTAGTCATAGGCATGGAATATGTTTCCGTCTCACCGTTGTGCTTGAAGTATAGGAGTGCTCAGAAATTTCTATCTTGTCAAAACCTCATATTACAGACTCTGCGTACCAAGTCACAGTGTCTTGTGCTTTCTCCCGCTAACTTTGTTCGTCGTGACTATCATGATATACGCAACGGCAAGAATTTTATCTTTTGCATTTGATGTTGGCAAGAAAAATCAAAATGGTACTTATAAAGTGAGATACGTTATTAGATCAATTGTGTAATGATGTGATTATCGTATTGTACACACCAGCGTGTTGTGCCATCGGACAGCCGTGACAGCTACTGCGGCTGTCGGCCAGCTGCCAGCTTTCGCACGGCGCGATTTGTGGCCAGCTAGGATGTAATTGATGCGCTGACTCGAGGAGGAGTGGATGTGCTGGATGGACGTAATCGGTAGTCCTCCAGAATCCACTTAGTCTGTTCTCACGAATCTCCGCCATTGCACCCAACCGAACAAGCCAACCACGAGGAATGACACACCTATCCAATCCCTCATGCAGCAAGCGTGCCCGAATCTGAGCAGTACCTTCGCCTCGTTCATTACATTGAGTAACTGTACCAGTACTCATATCGTGCTGGGTGAATATTATTGACCTTGTACACACTCACCGCATTCCAATTTAAACAGTAGGTTTGCTTTGTACTTACCTGTGTTCAGTGCTCGCCTGTCTCCTCTCAATTTACCTAATTCCTTTGTTACATCTCTGACTTGACAGCTCCTAGTCGGCAAAGAAAGTATGGATGAAAGTGATGGAATCCTTTTCGGCTTCTTCAGGGGGTGGGATGATGAGAACAGAGTGAAACTTGTGAAGAGACGCATAGACGGCATTCAGCTCGAGGTCATAGACTCTGGAAAGTGCCTTGAGATTCTTCATGATAGCTTCACGGAAGTGTGTCTGACAGAGCACACCGCCCAGAATTTATCTCGCAGTTGGCCACGAAGCTTTTGGAACAGACGTAGGAATATGCGTGTATAACGCATCTAGAATAGCGAACGGTTGGTCTTCAGATTTCTTGACGATAGAATGACCAACAACAGATAGAACAACATCAAGGCGAGATTCTGGAAGCGTGACCGTATTTCTTCGAATTTCTTTGTGAGAAAGAGCTCAACGTCCTTACATGCATCCGTGGAGTCGACCGGAATGTATTCGTGCCAGTGATTGGGGAGGATAGCGTCCTCCTTGAATGTAGAACAGATGTGTGGTTCGGGTCGGCTAGAGATGACCCAGATCAGGGGCGCATCCGGATAGTTACGGACGAAGTCGTTGATGTAATAAATTATCTCGTGTTGATGACCTTGACCCTCACACTCATCTAGGCCATCTAATAGGATTCCCAGAGCCTCTCTGCCACTCCCCATCTTCCCATATCCGAAAGGGACTGTCATGAACACCCTGAATTGCTCTTTCATCCCTTTATCAAGTAGCCCTGGATCCAAAGCAATCTGTTCGATGACGTATTCACGATAGGAAGGGATTCTAACGCTGAGCTGGTAGGCTATGGTGATGAAGACGCGCTTGGAGTCGTTGCGATTGTTTGGTCTGGAGAAGAAGAGGGTTGCACCAAGACGGTTGGCGGAAGCGAGGGCCTCGGCAAACGTTTGAACGACGGCGGATTTGCCGACGCCAGCAGGGCCAGATATCCACAAGAGGGCCTTCTCTGGTTCCATATGGAGGAACCAGATGTGCATCCTATCTAACATTTTCACCCGCGTGCCAGGGTAACACTGAGGAGGAGGATCACGGGCGGAAGAGTTTTATATTCAGCACCACGAATGGTTTCCTCGAAGAGCGAGCTTATTTCTATACACCCCTTTCAGACCTCATGGTGCACTGTGAGTTTAGGTATGACTCACGAGATGAGCCGTCGCGGATTGGTTTCTGGGGCTGTATATGATGGTTCTCCACGATCCAACCGCTAGCACCTCCAAGAGTGCCGGTATTGGTGACAAGTGCTTCAAGTGGGTTGACCGTTTGAAATTGTGCTGGATTATGGGCAGTAGCAGAGGAAGCGGCATCACAAGCGAGATTGTTGGAAGGGATAACGAGAATGAGAGGGTTTGACTGAATAGTCTCGTTTGGGGGGGTCGGAGCAACAATCATATTACGTGTAGGACGGGTGGGATCATTAGAGGGGGTGACAAGAACATGGGGGCAGGGCGGATGGCCTTGTGTGGGGCGATAGCGGAAGTAGGCACATCACGTATGGGATGTCCGGGATCACCAGGATCAGAGTGCTTGATTTCGTTTGGGGTGGGGGTAGAAGTAAATGCGTCATATGTGAGTTGAGCGGGATCACCAGGGTCGACAACAAGAGTAGGAGGGATAGGGTGGATGGCCTCGGTTTGGGCGACGTTAGGAGTAAGTTTGGTAGCAGGAGATGCACCGTTGGTGGAATTAGAAAACAGCTAAGTGGAGACGATACTTTGGAAAATATGCTTGAAAGTTACCCGTTTAGATTTGTCTGTCATTGCTTGGACGATTTGCGAATAACAGGACGAGCGTGAGATGTCGCTATAACTTGGGGTAGTAAGCGACAGCAGACCGGCAAGAGTTGCTTATCTAGACAAGGATGAACACCCTCATAGCATGCATCCCACGCACTGGATAGACATAATCGGTAATCCTCGTGTTCTATGACCGCCCATATTACCAGAATCCACTTGGTTTGTTCTCACTAATGTCGAACCTATGGAAAAAGTCAACCACGAGAGATAACACACGTACCCGGTCCCTAGCGCGGAAGCGTCTGGTGCGGGATTCTAGCTTGGAGCCCAAACCTGAGCTTCACCTGGAACGTCTCGTTCATTCCTATCAGTAATTGTTAGGTGTATTCTTCCAGCACTCATGTCGTGCTGTAACAAATGAAGCATTCAGGTCGTAGTGTTCACCTTGTACATGCTCACCACGTTCAAGGTTTTAGTAGGAGTCTGCTTTGTAGTGGTAAAAATGGTGCTGAACGTTATGAATGGAGCACGTGACCAACATCCTTGTGAACCTGCCTGGTCCTGCCACTAGGCAAAAAAAATGAGTGGTCCCAGGTCTTTGCGTGCTTGCTTCCTTTCCAAAAACGGCTCGCAGACTGCTTCGTATTATTCTGTACGATATTGACTGTTGGCCACGTGCTAGATGTCTCTCTACTATTAGCGGACCCGTCTAACCCACCACACAGGAGCTGTATTCAAGTCACGAGGGGTACCCCCCAATAGGATTCATCGATAATCAATTAAACCTCACTGTCCCTGTGTCATCGAACTAATTCAACGCGATACGGTGACACCGGCCCTTCGTTCTCAGTGTCTGGAGTCCCATGCATTTACCTTCCCAAATCCTGCGACTTCCGGGTTATGGGGAACCTCTGAATCACAATCCAGGGAAATCCCAGCTCTTCACAAATGCACTAGATCCGAGATTGGGCGACTTCGAATGTGAAATGCGGTACATGAACATTTTCATCGCAACAGACAGAATATCTTGATTTCCCTAACCTAGATTACCCATGCTCACTACACGAGAGATCGTGATGCTTCAGTTTATGAATCAAATAACCGACAAATTCGAATGGGACCGTAAAGTACGCACATAGATATCCTTTCTCGTCTGTCTCGTTACCGATGGAGTTCTGCGTGTAGATTTCCGACGAGACCATCACTCAGAAATGGAAGGAGGAAATGCTCCAGAACCCCGACGTCGATTTCACGCAGGAGATGGCGGATTACTGCATCGCGGAACTTAAATACAAAGCGAGGCGCTTCAAAGAAACAGGCTTCGTCCATATCTACAACGGGGACGTGGTCAAATCCGACACCGCAATTCCAACTGAATTACGGACAGAATTAAAAGCAGCAGTCGCTCCTCTCGAAAGTATACCCAAATGTCAACAGGATTGGCACCCCGGCTCGGATGGCACCGTCCTAGACCTTGTCCATCCATCCCTCTTTCCGCTTGTGTACGGGACTTCGCGCATTGTCAAGGACACTGTTGATGTAGAGAACTGCATCAAATGCTGTGGGCAGGGTGAAGTAATACCGGAACCCCCTGAAAAGGAGGCTATCCTGAAATATTGGTTGCAAACTCAACGTCTGTATAGCAGGCGATTTCAGTGGTTGCCTTGTGCTGTTGATATCTCGGGCCACACACCAAAGTGGGAGACTGTTTTTCATTAGTAAATTTCGTCCGACTGACTACCACCTTTGCATAGAATTGTCAGTTATGTAAACAACCTCCATCCCCAGGACCATACGATCTTGTATGGTATCATTGAACGGATCATCGCCCACGCCATTCCCTTATGGAATGCCACATTGACGCCTTTGCGTGGGTTGAAAGACATCAAGACACGTATCCAGCACACAGTCATAGATTATGGAAATCTACAGGAATCCGTAAAGAAGGAAGGGCCAACGCGGGAACATGGTGAAGATAGACTAACCTTTTGGAACCGCCAACAGGAATGGAGGAAGTCCAAGAGGGCACAGTTCCTCGTTCTGCCCAATCCTCGGCCCTTTGAGTATGATAACGGTAGCTCTGAGGAAAACAAAGTCGATCTGAAGGCAGATTTTGGTACCACGGGCCTGCAGATCATCGTCAAACTCGCGAATATACATCTCACGCCAGAGAAGCCCAACTATCAAGGTGGCGCCTGGCACATTGAAGGTCAACTAGTGCGTATCACACCTCCCCTTCCTCCTAGGCTCTGAACGGGTATTAGAATGAACACATATGTGCCACCGCTATCTATTACTATGACAACGAGAATATCACACCCAGTCACCTGGCATTCAGACAACCTTCAAGCATCGTGCTAGTCGAAGGCATAGATTATGAACAGGGTGACCGAGCCTGGCTAAAACGTGTGTATGGCCTTGAAAATAACGACCCAGCCGTTCAGGTTGTCGGAAGCGTCGAAGCTCGTGAAGGCAGACTCATCACATTCCCGAATATCCTTCAACATCAAGTCCAGCCGTTCCGCCTCGCGGATGCGACGAAGCCGGGTCATCGCAAGATTCTTGCACTATTTCTCGTAGATCCCAATATCAAGATCATTTCGACGGCCAACGTCCCTTGTCAACGGCGAGACTGGTGGGAAAGGGCGGTTGCTGATGTCCCCCAGAACTTTCCTGCTGAGTTGACGCACCAGGTTGTCCAGGAAGTTGAAGACTTCCCAATCAACCTAGAAAAAGCAAAAGAAATGAGGGAGGAGTTGATGGAAGAGAGAAAGGAGTATCTGCTAAGTTACCAGGAGGAAAATTTCAGTCGTGTCGAAATTTCACTTTGTGAACATTAGGCGTCGACGACATATCTTTTCAGGGAATAAGGTGCATTCTAGTGAGACGTGCTCACTGGAACTTGTCTTGGGCTTATTCCATCTCCACGCCATCACATCAGCGAAATTCTCTTGAATGATTACCCCAAGAACACTACCAACTCATTTTCTATCTCTATGGTTTATTTTTCAATTCCTCTTGTAAGAAGGGTTATATCTCTTAGAGGAAACAAAAATGACAGACAACGATAAGGCGATACCGATCTCCTTGCGAATTGGAGCAATATCCTCTACATCACTCCATGAGTTCGGTTTCTCTGATCAAAATCTCCGCCTTCTCGGAACGTGGTATAATCTGAGTCTGGAATGGAACAGGAGCCCTGTCGCCAAAAATCCTATGAGAAGAATATTTATGCAAGCGAATTGGCTTACGAGAAGAGATACGGCGTGAATTCTGCTTTGGGCTGCACCGGCATACCCTTATCATTTAGTGGAGGCCTTATGTTAAAAACAGCCAAAACAGACGCGATCGCAATAAAAAGTGACGCGTCCCCCATATGCCGCCCAGGACAAACACGGTGACCAAACCCAAATGAGAAATCCCACGAGTCTCTGACCTCAGGATTCAGCTGGCCGTCCTTCAAATACCGTTCCGGCATCAGGCGCATTGGTTCATTGAACACATCTGGGTCATGGAGCAACGTCCTAAGGACAGGCAATGAAACTTTCCTGGATGTCCAGACGGGACGATTCTACTGACCATGAGCTGCCTAATACGATTGTGCCCTTCGGGATGTAGAAGCCGTCGTATTCATCTGCCTTAGCCGTTGCATGAGGAAGACCTACCGTGAGATGAGTCATGAGTATCAATTTCTCCAGAAGACAGGGCCTTACTTAGAGGCGTTACAAGATGCCACCGCAGCAGCTCCTTCACAAGAGCATTGGTGTATGGAAGGGATGCCCTGTCATTGAAATCGGGGAGACGGTCACCCAATACAGCGTCCAACTCGTTTTGGGCCTTTTTTTGAACCTCTGGATAAAGGACCATGGCAAGGAAGAATGCCTGGACCATGATGAAGGCCTGGGTATTTGAGTAAATGATAATCAAATACTTCAACTCAGAAAGTAACGGGCTTACCGTGTCGGACCCTCCTATAATTCTCACGTCAAATTCTGTTGCATGCAGGAGAAGCAGCTACGCACCAGCAAATGCCGTTGCGGCAGCATTCATTATAATTTCTTCTTCCTCCGCTCGATTAATTCCTGGTATATCCTCAATTTCCTCAAGCATCAATGCAGTAGCACTCGGTACTGCTGTCCCTTGTGCCTGGTACATGGTTATTAAAAAGACAAAAAAGACTAGATCGTTGGATCCTGCTCACCAAATGTTCCTTGACAGCATTGAATGGACCTTGCGAAACAACCTTGTTGACCTTCTTCACATGATTGGCTCTGCGTTTCCAGCCAGCACCAGGAAACCACTCAGGGACGTATTTGAGTGCAGGTATCATATCCACGAGGTACCTCCCTGGGACCATAGCTTCGATGATTGCATCTAGAACTAATTCTGCATTCACGATCAGCGGATCATGGGGGTCTTCAATCCGGACGCCATATGTAATCTCCATGATGCTTGACAAAAAAAGTCTAAGAGGACAAACAGCCTCAGATCCATATTTCCACGAAAGAATAGCAGACAAGACTTACAGACGAGCGTGACGCATAAACCCATCAGGAGTCGAGAGGAGACGGCGCAAGAAGGAGTGAGTTGTCCTGAGTAGGGTGGGCTGGAACTTGTTCAACTGATCTGTGCCGTAATGATTGTGGAACAGCCGGTAACATTTTCTCCATCGAGAACCATACGGGAACAATCCAAAATTGTATGACCATCCCAACCTACATGACGCATATTTACAGAGGATCTTTGGAGTTAGGGGTGAAAGCTGACATATCCATAATCATGATTGATCGGGCCCTGTCAGAATAGATTATAGCCCTTTTCTCAAAGAGATCGGTTATCGTTCGTGTAGAGCCGAGCACGAGAAATGATTGGCCAAGGATCTCAAAGTAGACCATGTCGCCTAGTAATTTATCAGGCCGACGTACCACCAATTACATGGAGAAGAGATACCATATATCTTGAGCCATTTATCGTATTCTAACCAAGGGAAAACCATTGGTACATCAAGTAAATTTCCAATGATAGGGTATCCTTTCGGACCAGGTGGACGAGGCAGCCGGAGAGGATTGGTACGACGATCCTTCAAGTACATTTGTATCCATCGTGCGAGGACCAGCGACAACAATAATGAGTATAACTGAATTGTGAAGCCCATAGGTCGTATGTTGTAGAGTGTGGGGAAGAGGGGTAACAGAGGATGACGATCGCTCTCATGGTGCTTCTACCGGGCTCATGAGGTGTGAACTATAGAAGATACTATTACTATTGAACACCCCGATCCCATTCTACACTCAATCTTATATCACCAGACTTCATATACAGTACCTACTACAACTTTGGATCATTGTGCGTGCGCTGATCCGAATAATTTTGAAGCGGTTCAAGAGAGCGATGTTGAGGGTCCAAGTCACTCTATCACTCAGCCGAGGAATGCCGTTGTCGGAGTTTCAAAGTAAACGATGAGTGTCTTTGGCTCCTTGACTGTATCAATCGCCCGGAAAAAGAGTGCACCATCACACCATTGACGTCGTGCATTCAAAGGCTCACGCAGTTGTTCCTTCGTTATTTACCTGGACAGTGGGTAGTGTACTAACCCTCGATGATGCTGGACGTTACCGCTTGTCTTATTCTCAAACTATTACTTTCAACCAGACATCACCAATACACTCTTCACTAATGAAAATATCTCAGCTTTCCAACCAGGGCCACGACATCTTTCTCTAATGGGGCCACACAACAACTCCAATGGCGCATCCAGACTACCATCCTCCGTATGACTCACGGTGTTTTCTTATCAGTTCCTCCGTCTTAAACTAACGAATAACGCAATGGTTTCTACGGGCGTCCTCGGGCTCCGTGTGGATTGAACAGCCCCTAATCTGATCTACCGGCTGCGGATGCATTGCCAGATGCATACCAAACGATTTTCCAAAAATTATTTTCGAATTCATTCTAGATAGAGTGGGTGGGTCGCGAAATGTGTACTTGCTCTGGAATTTATTGGATAACTTTTGGGAATTGTCAGCGGAACTACTCTGTAAATTGTCAATGAGACAGGTCAGGGGGTAATCGTATCAATAGAGCCAATGGAGAACCAGTGTTTCCAGGTCTCTAACCTATAAACATCATTTCACACTATCCGTGTTCTAGAATTATAAGCTGACCGCAGTCGCGCAGCACCTCGAAGTGCACCTCGAAGGGGCGTTTTTTGCATGAGGTATCCTCCCCTTTACAGCATGGGTTTCATGATGTATACCTATCAACCGCAATGACCCACCCCATAAATCGCTCAAGTCTTGGAAAGACACTCACCAAAGTCCTAGACATTGTGAAATGCCCACCCGTTCTTCTTACTCAGGTACCGAACGCAAATTAATATTTGCCTTTGACGTAGGGACAACATACAGTGGTATATCTTACGCGTTCGTACTCCAAAGTCCGCTCCAGTAGGACTAACCACGGAAACTCATTTGTATTAGGATCCTTGATCCTGGTCGAGTACCCGAGATAAAGCCAGTGACAAGGTGCTGTGGACATATATTTTCCCTGCGTCTGACTTTTTAAAAAAATAATAATGTAGGTTTCCAGGTCGGGCTCAGGTCGGTGGGGATGCCAAAGTCCCGACTATAATATACTATGGGTCAGACGGGATCCCCCGAGCTATAGGTGCAGAGACTGAAAGAGAGGGGATTGAAGCACTTGCACGCGAATCTCAGTGGGAGAAGGCTGAGTGGTAATGTTATTCCTTCCTTCGACTTTTGAATGTCGCTAAAGATCCCTTAGGTTCAAACTTCATCTCCGACCAAATACACATACGAGTGCGTCAGTGACTGAGGATATCCCACCCCTTCCTCGGGGAAAAACGGCCGTGGATGTATTCGCTGATTTTCTCAGCTACATAAATCAATGCGCGAGGACTTACGTAGCGGAGACAAACATTGACGGTCCCGGCCTCTTGGAATCGGGAAGAGTGGAATTTATTCTGACACATCCGAATTCTTGGGAGGGTGCCCAACAAGCCCTCATGAGGAGAGCGGCCGTACAGGCTGGACTGATCGAAGACACCCCAGCGGATCAAGCCCGGATATCGTTTGTTACCGAAGGAGAGGCGAGCTTGAACTTCTGCCTTGACAAGGGGCTGATGAATGATTCTATCGAGGTATGGCCTTTTGCGTTTCACCTAGGTCCATTTCTGGATACTGAATTCACCGGCTAGCGAGGCGATGGCGTTACGATAGTTGATGCCGGAGGTGGGACACTGGATATCAATACCTTTGCGAGAAAAAGGATATCGGACGACGAGTATGAAGAAATAACAGCCGCTCAATGTAAGTGACTAATAGTCCGTTCCCCCTCCGATAGCTTAATTTTGTTGTGCTTTCAGCTTATTTCAAGGGCGCAATATTTGTGACCCGAGCTGCGAGAAAGTATTTGGATGGTACGCATGTCATATTACTCATATCTATCATCCCGATGATTTTTTTTTGAAGAATTTTTGATGGGCTCCTGTTTTTCCAACGACGCTGCATCCATAGCTGACAAGTTTGACAAAAGTACCAAGTTAGCATTCCGTGATCCGAATGATCCTCAGTACATCAAGTTTGGGAATGCGCGCGATAGGGATCCGAACTTAGGGATTCGAGCGGGTCAGCTCAGGCTCGACGGGTGCGCACATCCTGCTCTGACGTGTTGAAGTTGGGCTTAACCAATTCCAGCAATGTCATCGCCGGTTTCTTTGAGCCTTCTATACAATGTATCATGAACGCCATAGACGAACAGAGACAGCTTGCCACCCGGCAAATATCTGTGAGTACCCTTGATGCCCGTGGGTATACATCATATTCAAACCTCTTGTAGACTGTCTTCCTCGTTGGTGGATTTGCAGCGAGTGACTACCTTTTCTCCCAATTACAGGAGAGGCTACGGACACGTGGGCTCGATATTCGACGCCCAGAAGCACACATGTCAGTGACCGTACTCCCACTAGCCTATCGACCTAGCTCATTTAAAGCACCCAAAGGAACAAAGCCGTCCCTGATGGAGCGCTTGCGGGCCTCCTCAGTCCGACGGTGCGCACCCGGGTGGCAAGATTCACTTTTGGTGTGCGATGCGGCTTGCCCTATCACTCTACGAGGGAGGAACATATCAGACGTTCGGCCAATCGCCTTACCCTCCTGAGTGGGGAGACTGTAATTCCTGGCGGCTTTGAAAGTGTACTCTATAAGGTTTCATTCCTGCATAATTTGATCCCACAGAACAAACTCATATCCACTCATAGAATACACAGGTCTTTGAAAACCAGGAATTTCGGTCTTCTTTCTCCGAAGAGGCCTGCGAAAAAGATGGTTTAGTTACAGAAAACACCACGTCTATCACATGCTATCGAGGCAATGGCCCGTGTCCAGAGTTCGTGGACCAAGATGCTGGTGAGTGAAAGAAACACACCTGTCTCTCTGTTACGGAATGATTCGATATGGCACCTAGGCAACTTCTATGATGTCTTCGACGTTCACGCTAATCTATCCGAGGTCATCAGGAACCTGGAACCGCGGCCAGGGATCGAAGGAGCGCATTATTTTAGATTGGACTACGATATCATCATCTTGCTCGGAGTCACTGAGTTTAAGGCTCAGTTTGCATGGTGGGAAAATGTAAGCCCGCCTCTTCCTAGTTTGTTATCTTTGCTGCCTCTCACTATGCATCGTTCTATCTACAGGGAGTTGAGAAACGGTATGTTTTACTTCATGCCCAACAGGTTCAACAAATGATAGAGCTACTCTCAGGGGTCCCGCTGAGGTTTTGTTCGACACGGAAATTGAGTACCAGATGTGATTTGTGGCTAGCCTCATTACTATGCATGTATGATACAAGTATGATTGGAGCAGACCGGGATCGTGAAGTTATTCGACATATTTCTCCAGTCATTCGTGCTTGCCTTCAGTGCAGGTGAAGGGTAACGCTTACTTGTCACCGGTCGCAGCTAGCCGGATAGTTATCCAACGACTAGGGTTGTCGTTGGATAACTATCCGGCTAGCTGAAGTCCCTGTACTTGTTGGTTTGAGGTTTGAGAGTAGGTGGATATAATAGAGGGTTGAATATTTTATGTTTATATGTGGATATATATTTGAGTGTGTTTTTTATCTAGGAGAAACTGTAACGGGTGTTTCCGTCTGAATTCATTCCCAAGCTATCTTCAAACCTAACGGCCCATTGATCGCCTAAAAATTCCAGATAACCCCCCAAATTACATGACTATACATGCTATTTTGAAGGCTGAATTTGAGCTGGTGTAAAAATATTGGCCTGGGTATCCCAACGGGATTATTTCTGGAAGGATCGGCAGTGTCGATCCGATAACGTTACCCAATTGATATCCCATCTCCGAATGAGTGTATTCAGACCCTGGCAGCACATGATACTCAACCAGACATTTGGAAGTACAACGTATACGCCAAGGGCAGGTAACTCACGACGCCTCTGAGGGATTACCTATCCCCCAGACATTATTCGCGTCAACCAATTCAAAGATTACCATTCGCCAACGGTGCGACCAGGTGTCGTGCCGCTACCGCGTGGGCTCACCAGGATCTTCCGCCAACGGCGGAGATGGTTTGGGGCTAGCTTCCTCATTGTCTGTGGGACTCGGACATCATGCACTCGTCTAAGCGTCCGAGTCGGATTTGGTTAGTACGGTGCCCCTCGATCTACATCCATGACAATAGTATTGGTTTGGCAAGAGTGGAGGGCGTAAATGAGTAGCTGAGCGCACAGTTCACATTCCCTAAAGTCCCCTAATTTTAATTTCAATTATCATTTACTTATTGAATTCAATTATCATTCACTTATTGAAGGTGCAGTGATTGTATATTGCTGGATCTGCGTCCACCGGAAAGATCGTGCCGCTATTCTCGGAGCGGCGGAATTAGTCTCGCCAATCGACTTCGGTGAACAGTCAATACCGGTACACCCTATCACTTTTTCTAGCCAAACGGACTTATACAATGAGAAGGTTAAATATCATGTTTCACAGTTTCCTCATCCCGGAAGACCCTGAGGAATTTCATTCCGTCTATACTTAAGATTTTATGTAGCGCCCGAATGGGTCACCGCTTATTCCATGAGTTCAGTATCTCTGACCAACTTCCCAGCCTGTTTAGAACGTGGTATGACCCGAACTTGAAACGGAACAGGATACCTGACAACAGGTCCATCAATTGACTCCCGCACAATGTAATCAACTCACGAGAGGAAATACGGTGTAAATTCCGCTTCGAGCTTTACTGGCAGACCTGCTTCATCCAGAGGAGGTCTGATGTCAAAGACACTCAAGATAGAAGCAATTGCTATGAACAGCGACGCATCCGCCATATGCCTCCCAGGACAGACACGACGGCCATATCCGAATGCAAAATTCCAAGGATCTCTGATTTCTGAATTCAGTTGACCATCCTTCAGATACCGTTCTGGCATAAAGCGCATCGGCTCGTCAAAAAATTCCGGGTCGTGAAGCATTGACCTTGTAATCAATGAGCTATGAGAGGTTACCAGCATCTGCAGAACAAGCCTACTGACCATGAATTGCCTAACACGATTGTTCCCTTCGGAATATAGAAACCATCATATTCGTCGGCCTGAGACGTTGCATGAGGGATTGCTAAAGCAACATGAGCCACGCAGTATTATTTTATCTCTAGAAAAATGGGCTCACCTAGAGGTGTTACAAGATGCCACCGCAACAACTCCTTCACAAGTGCATTAATATATGGGAGGGAATCCCTATCGCTGAATTCAGGTAGACGGCCGCCCAACACGCCGTCTAATTCGAGTTGCGCTTTTTTCTGGACATCCGGATACATGGCCATTACGAGGAAGATTGTCCCAGCCATGGAGACTGTCTAAATAGAACATGAGAGTGTGTCCAGCCATACCGGCCCAGAACATTGTGCCTACCGTGTCAGACCCCCCTAGTGGACCTTGATTAGAGCCTCAAACAAAGAAAGGAATTGATATATGTACCAGCAAATGCTGTCGCGGCAGCATTTTTTGCGACCTCCTCTTCTTCTGCACGATCCACCCCTCGTTTGCCTTCGATTTCTTCAATCATCGATGCGGCAGCGCTTGGATTTGCCGTGCCTCGGTTCTAATATCATACACGCTCAATAAATTTGGCAAGGCCTCTGAATCCTCCTTACCAGCTTCGCTTTTACAACTTCAAACGGCCCACGAGAAACAAGTTCATTGACTTTCTTAACGTGGTTGGCTCTGCGTTTCCAACCAGCCCCCGGAAACCATTCGGGAATGTATTTCAGTACAGGTATCACGTCCACAAGGAATTTTCCTGGGATCAGAGCTTCTGTGACTGCTTCCAGAACTGTCTCTACGTTTTTGAGTAACGGATCATGGGCATCTTCGACTGGATCCCCATACGTAATCTCCATGATACTCGATAAGGAGAAGCTGGAGAACGGTCTCAGTATACACACTCGCATGGAAGTCTGGAAGTTGGAACACTCACAGACGTGTGTGTTCCAAGAAATCTTCAGGATCTGAAAGGAGTCGACGTAGGAAGGAACGTGTAGTTTTGATCAGGGTTGGTCGGAACTTCACAAGCTTGCTTGCACTGAAGTGATCGTGAAACAACCGATAATGTCGTTTCCACCAGGAGCCGTAAGGGAATGCTGCGAAACAGTATGACCATCCTAGCCTATGTAAAGCGTCGTAAGTAAAGGATTATTTTTGAAAGGAATACCAACATTTCCATGACCATGACCATTCGGGGCCTACTTGAGTACGTTGTGGCCCTCTTCTCAAATATATCGCTGGTCCTTCGCGGTGAGCCGAGTACGAGGATCGACTGGCCGAGGATTTCAAAGTAGACCATATCACCTATACGTATCATCAGCCTTACAAGTTAGCGATGGTGGAACGACATACCATATATCTTGAACCATCTATCATATTCCAGCCAAGGGTTCAACAAGGGTGCACTGAATAGGCTCCCGATGATTGGATATCCTTTCGGCCCAGGTGGATAAGGCAATCGACGAGGATTAGCGCGACGCTCCTTAGCATAGGTGTACACACGCCACCCGAAAGCCAGGGAAAATAACAAGAGTGAATATGGATGTGTTGCAATGTTCATGGCCCGAGCGTCACAGAATACTGAGAGGGGAGATTGGGAGGCATCGAAGCCATGACTCTGACAATATTTATGTGCTTCTGAGCCGACAATGGGATGATGTGAATTGTTGTATATATAGAACGAACGCTAGACCTAAGAGTGGTCCCAAGAAGGCTGTGGGACATGTCAACCTGGCGTGGGTTTCTCCGCATCAGTCGAAGGACTATCATTGTATCACCTTGTGATCCTTTGTGGCGTGGAATTCCGGCATCATTTGCTTCTGTTGAGTGATGATGATGGAATGAATAAGAAAACAAAAACCCATGTAGAAAGCGTGATGATAGGTCTTTTATGTAACTTGAGGAGAAATTCCCGCTGATATTTCTGTTGTTCCAGCTAGGCATGGCCGGACCTGTATAGGTATACCCCACTGCCAGGTCTTGACCAGTAAGTATAAGGAATATAACTGGTGATATACTTACGGATGCTTTGATTTAGTTGGAGATGGGGAATTAACTACCTTGATTAGAACCCGAGTGAGCGCGCTCAGTCAGAATTACAAGAGATAACTTGTGTTCCGACCTCACTGAAACTCCGGCTCGTAGGATCCGGTATCCAGAGTCATTGTCAGCGCACCAGATACGTCGCTACTGCCGGCCAAGTCGGGGCCGAAATGAGGTACTCATTCACGAGTTGAATAAGACTCATGTTGAGAACGTAAGGGTACAATGGAGGAAAGGAGGGGCGAGCGACCGAGGACCAGGACTTAAGAGCGAAGACAGAATCTGCTCATCCTTTTTGACTTAATGTGGCTTTCATATTCAATACTTATGTATCGAATTGACTTCAGAGGTGCGGGATTTCATCAGATCTTAGAGCGCTGGTCATTAGGGGCGAGTCAACACCGCCCCTTCGGTGATCCCCGAACATGCATCAAGTATCAGCCACTCTTTTGAATGGACGTCATAACCTTAACTTTCATATCCCAACTTACTCGGGTTCCCTATCTTACCCTCCGATTTAGTCATCATCTCCAGCCCCGTCTGGTAGAGCGAGAAACTCGGAAATCAACCAAGGTTTGGCTCAATACAAGACTCTCCTTGTGAGCCAAAAATCACTATATATTTGAGTCGGCATTGAACAAATAGCGACGGTGTTAAAGCTGAAGGTAGGTATGGATGAGCGCTGCCCGTCAGTAGGTTTGGCGATAAGTCCGGATCCCGATTAATGGAGAGACAGAAGTTCGAGTCAGGACAAGGGGGGATGAGTGGAAGGTAAAAAGTGAGTCAGAGATATTTCTTTAGAGAAGACTTGAGTGCTTTGTCCTTAAACTCTGAGAGTTGAGGCGAGATTAATCGCTGAGATTGAGAGTATTCGAACAAACCACGGATTAAAATAAGCTCCACATAAAAATGGAGAAAATATAGAGAGTGGATAAGAATTACGACATTTGAGAATTTTTGGAAGGAGACATATTCCACTGACAGGATCAAACATTGTTCGGGAGGTGTTATAGGATGTGACAATTATTCATTCTCAACCAAATAAAAGTTCGAAAGTACAAATGCAGGAGAAACGCCGAACAATGATATAGAATATATGGCTTTAAAAGAGACGATTTAACAACAAGGGGAACACGAGCGCTCCTAAGATAGTGAGAGGGCGGCCAATTCATTGGTAGCCAACTTACGACCCCCGCAGCCCGTTGTGAGCAAACCAATGGACCAAACGGTTCTGAGACGACCATTCGGACATCGTAGCGAGTGTGATATGCCCACAGATAACCAAACGTTAGGAAAGCGATAGGAGAATACCGATTCTCCCCCACAATCCTACAATCCGTCATACAGTTCAACTGAGTCCTTCGTTACATCCTATCTAGAAAATGAATACACGCATGATATTAAAAGTCCAAAGGTACGTGCAGTAATAGTTTAGTCCAATTAGTCCATGTAAAAGTTCAGCGAGGGGTATACGAATAATACTCAAACAAGGTGTAGAACGAATAGAATAAAATTCTAGTCATGGCTTATATGGGTGGTGAGGTGATCATGGGTTGAGGACTAGCCTCCCGTCGAGCAGCCCCGCCCGCGCACAGCGGTGAAGGAGGAGCAGTATTCGGATCTACCCAAGGGTCAAGATATGAACAACCCGAAACTTCAGCAGCAAAGCCCGCGTTATCGGCGGCATTATTCCACCCACTACCTGCATTCGCGGTGGGAGTAGCCGAGGACCCACTAGGGGCTGTGAGGGTCGGGGCTGGTAGTGTTGGAATAGGCCCAGTAGGTGTGTAGGAAGGGAGAAGAGTGACCGCTCCACCATTGTTTATGGAAGTAGGAGGCCAAGCAAAAGCGCTCGTAACCGTGGCCGGGATATTCCCTGCACCGGCGCCTCCAGTTTGCCAAGATTGAAGAGGGGGTTGCCATGGACTCTTATTTCCGCATGTACCAGCTGCGTCGCGGGGGTCCGTCGGCATCCATCCCTGTTCCAGACCTAATTGATACGACCACGCCGGACTCTCAACTTTACCCGTGCTAGTCGAATTCCCAATCTTCCATGTCCAGAAGAAGTAGTTCTACAGGATTTATTAGAAATATCCATCAAGAAAACTAGTATAATGAAGTTACCTGAAGGGCATCCATACTCGCAAGCGCAAAGTTCTTGAGGTCGGTTTTCATGGTCTGGTCATACTTGGTCCAGTCCGTCCAGGTTGAGCAATCACCGACTCGAGATCCTCCTCCACCAACGAAAGTTCCTTCATAGCGAACTCCCAAGTTGACGCCGTTTAAAAAGAGACCGCAATCCGTAACAGCATTGCTGAATTCGCCAGCAGTCGTAAGGCCAAAGTCCTTCATCGAACCATTGAAATTGCTGCCCCAGGCGTCACATGGTGTAGTACTGTAGCTGGACATAGGTGCATCTGACTGATCACCAAAACAAAGATAAGGATGGGAATCGAGGGAGAGACGATCGGCGTTGGGAAGGACGCCCGCCCATTGAGAAAGGGCGAAGAAACCGTCGTGAATAGAAACCCAGGGACCATTCCCTTCACTTGTACCACCAGCGTTACGAACTATGTTGTATCCTTCGAGGTAGCTGAATTATCGTACTTCGTTAGGTCACTTCGAGGGATATAAAGTGGATGGTACTCACAATCTCGTCAGAGCGTCCTGGCCCATTTTCTGCGGTTCATTGACGATACCAAACATAGACACAACGTCCTTGTACTGGGGTTGGGAGATGAATTCGGCCAAGACCCGGATGATATCAAGAGAACGCTGGGCATTGGCATACCCCATGGGTCCGTTGAGGACGCCAATTGTACCGAGCTTACCGGAGTGATTCCAACCATTCTGACTGCCGGGGAGGGCATGCAAGTCGATGTTGATGCGGATACCGTACTTACGTGCCCATCTGATGGCTTTCAAGAAATATCTATCCGCAGTATCAGTATCTTCCCCATGGGACCAACGACAAAGCTTACTGCCAGGAAGTTTGGGAGAGGAACGGCTCATTATCGCGGGTTTCAATTGCCCAGAAGCCAATTGGGATTCGAACATAATTGAGACCAGCACCAGCAATCTCAGCAAAATCCCTCTCGGTCTGAGCCGAAGTCAGACATGACCGATAAAATCAAGTGAATACTCACAATGAATGTTTTATAGTGATCCTCTAGCTGATTGATACCGCCACCAGCAGTATCTGCCCGCATAGCTTCACTTAACGTCCATTCATCGACAGCCGGTGGTTGGTTGTTGAGGTACTTCTCGTAGAGAGCGGGAGCGCTAGATATGTTTAGTTAGATACATATTTTCTTCCCACACAGTTGAAAATTCACATGAACTTGATAGATAATTAGCAACTGAAGTTGGATTATACGTGTTGTACTCACAGGTTCTGTGACGAGCCAGCCACCAAGGTTCACGCTGGCGAAAGAGACTCAGCCTGTGTTGCCGGACCACGGCCCTGGAATATCACTCACCCCCTGATCTTATCAGTCCCGTAATGGAAGGTCTCGTTCAGAGCGGGGCTCCAAATTTGGGCACGAGCGCCATTATTGAATGGATCTTCTTCGTCATAATACCAGATGCCCCCGAAAGGATTTTTGTAGATAAATTTGGTTCCGTCATCCATCGTAACCTCGCTGCCATCTCCACCAGTAACAACGCGAGTCTGTGGTGTATCGGGTTTGGAGGTCGGCCCCTTGTTGCCGTTATCTGAGCTACTATTAGAATTCCCCGATGATGACGATGATGACTTGGGTCGGATAACAGCGAAGTAGACAGGAATGACAATAGCAAGAATTAAAATGATGAGACCAGCAAGAACAGCTAGTATGATCATTTTCGTTCGGGATTTTGTGGCAGGAGAGGCGTAAGCTGGACGTTTTTCTTCGAGCGCCCTAGGGGGTGCTGCGTCTGTGAAACCGTCACTTGGGTCATCGCGATATCCACCGCCGAATCGCGGATTCTGGTCGTTCAAAGCATAATCGGAGGAGTTAAACTCGGATACCGGTCGACTATTTCCGGTATTATATGAAGGTGCGATGGAATCACGGGGACGGAAGGTAGGGTCATCGTAGAGGGCGGCGCCTAGGAAGCGTGGAGCTGCAGCGCCACCGATGTCTGTTTCTCGTATATCTGGGGTCTGGAGCGAGCTTCGTGAAGGAGGGTCATAAAGGGCAGCGCTGCTGCGTTGATCTTCGCTCGTGAGTGGGAGTGGGTCGTAGAGGATGTTCCGGGACTGGTCGCTTGCCATGATCGGTAGTTACCAAACACCTGCATATCAACGAAATATGAGATAAACCAGGTATATTTATGAAACAATATAGGGTGGAATGATGGACGCACCAAATAGGTATTGATTGTTCCCGACACGAGGGCGCGGATGGGCGGAAGGGGGAGGGGGGTAGGGGAGGAAAGAAAGGCAGATGGACGATGTCAGTAAAAAGGGCCCAACAGGCTTTATATAGTCGGCTATGTTCAACATACTGCCCGTTTCTGTCCAGCGTGCCGATGCTGACTTCCTCGGCGTGACCGTGTATTTAAACATCTGTCACACACCCGGACCTGGTTTGCGCTTCTGGCCAGCTAGTTCGCCATGTGTGAATATTCAACCATGTTGCTCCTACATACCAAAAATTCGACAATGCTGTGAGAGGTCCCTCCGCCCCAGCCAGTATCTCAGAGCAGGCTGGCATCAGCATCACCTATTCCTGATTGTCACTTTCATCACTCCGTCGGCCATCTTGTGACAGACGGATATCACTCACCGCCTCCGCAAAAAAAGGACAGAGATAACAATCGGGGTATGGTCGCTCTACACAGCACATCGCAGGTGACAGGTCCTCAAGTATGCAATTCGCACTGATACCTTCGTGGATCTGACCACCCGAGACCTACTGCTGGAGGACTCGGCCCTCGAACATGATCACTTGTTCTCGGCGGTGAGCCGAGGTATGGTTGACCAGGGAACGATAGCCATATTGTTGATGATATTTGTGTATATGATTGAGGTTTCAAGCGGTGATGCGGGACTTGACATGTGGCGAAGAATATTGTTCGAAGGTGTCACTGGAATATCTGTGTGAGATGTTAGCTTGAATGCGTGTGAAGCAAGATGATCATTCTCACAAGGGCCCAAGGAATCATCCTCTCTTGTCCAGAACACTGGGGAAGGTTGAACCAGCTGTTCTAACGAGCCGAACATGAAGGTGAGCGGTACCAGAAAATGAGCTCGTGTTTGAGGGTCACTGAAGCGCTGGGAGATCAAAGGCGAAGGGCTTGTGATAGACTGAAGGATACCGTGCTGCGAAACAACCCTCTCAGATATATTCATCCGGTCCGTCCTGAATGCCTTGGACCTCTTCGCCTTGTGATTTCGCCACAAAAGGAAGGTGCGGCGATGTGGGTAGAGATCCGAGGTAGCTATATCATCAGAGTTGTTGAGGCAATTCGTGGCTGAAAAAGGATCCCGACTGATAAAAATACATGGTCTTCGGTTCGGAGATAACCAGTGCATCCAAGGCGATTCGAGGCGGCATTATTTCCAGTGGAAACATGGACTACTTGGTTCATCAGCATCCGTAGGATTGCACACACATCTGAGGCCAGGGAGGGTTTGGCCGGGACTGACAGCGAGGAACATAGAGGCATCAATGCGGCGTCGGGGCAACGTACATACACGCCCAGCGGTCTTTCATCTCTACAGTAACACGGAGAGACCTGCCTACGAAGGGCGACAATCGTAACCCCTTCGGTATATACCACGAGGCCCCCATGAGAATTATTCAAATGTCATTGGTGTGACACATCTAAGTAGACGCCCGGGGTATGGTTGCGTACATTCGGACGAGGGATAGAATAACGCCACAAGCGTGGGGTATTGAGCGGTGGCGTTGAAAAGAATTAATGGTGCTTCAAGGAAGACTGTGTCAAAGCTAATCCCATTATCTGCACAGCGCTGAAATTGAGACCTAAGGGAAGCCAAAGCTAAGGAGTGAACAAATGGACTAACTTGGGAATATTGGTGCTTCTTATTTTTTTCTCTTCGGGATTTTTTTTCTGAGGGAAGTGGAGTAGAGCTCTGATTGGCTGTGGGATGAGTGATGGGATAAGAGTTATGTTATGATGTACAGTTCTGGTAAGCTCTGAGGCTTGCCTGTTCAGTATCTAATTCGTCATCCCGCGTCAAGCGCGTGTCAGCCAGCGTGGTCCGTGCCTGGTATCACCCGCGCCCTCCCTCTATTTCTCACTTGCCCTTGTTTTTTCCGTAAAATCTTCACCGGACCACCATCATGCCCCGCAAAGCAGCAGCAGCTACCACAGGAGAGGAATCTGCGGAGCAAGCAGCGCCAAGGCGCTCCTCACGTATCGCAACCCAGCCCAAGGCAGAGGAATCAAAACCGACACCAAGGCCCCGCGCAACAAAGAAGAGGACGGTAGATGACGCCAATGCAGAGGCTCCCGCAGGTGAAGGAGCAGAACAAGAAACAGCGGAGGGCAAAGCTAAAAAGGTTTGTTGACCTACTTTCTCCCCTTGGACGTCCTTGTATTTACTTATGGGCGTTATCACAGGCAAAGGGGGAGAATGCTACTACGGCAGATGCAGATGCTGCTGAAGGTTCTAGCGGGGACAGCGCAACTGAACCCACACCCCAACTTTCTCCAATTGATATCGGCGATACGTTGCCAAGTCTCACGTTGAAGAACGAGAAGGGTGAGGATATCCAAGTCGCGGACATCGCAAATGATCAAGGCGCGGTCGTGTTCCTTGTTCCAAAGGCTGACACGCGTACGTGCTTTGCCCCTTTTTGTCAAACACGAGTGCTCAAGCTCGACACGTTTTGCGGCACGCTCTGCAGCCGGATGCACAAAT
>QFDT01008330.1:12739-30308 GCA_003315915.1 Macrolepiota dolichaula | reverse complement strand
ACCAAGACCTCTTCAGTTCCTGGAACGCAGTCTTCCTGTGAACCTGTTCCCCCGGTGCGTTTTATTTTTGGCTACCAGCCGCTATTGTCCTCATACAACCATCTTTTCAAGCGTCTTCGCACTTCCGGATGGAAAAGCTCTCCTCATAGCCAATAACCAAACCATAATCTACGACATTGAACAAAACAAAGAAACCATCCTCCCGGATATCCCCAACGGAGTTCGCGTAACCAACCCCTTCGACGGTACAGCAACACTCCTACCTCTCCATCCACCACACTACATTCCCGAAGTACTAGTCTGCGGCGGGACAAACACAAGCGATCAAATACCACAAGAACAACTCTCTTCACAAACCCCAGCTTCGGACCAATGCAGTCGTATGACCTTGATTCCTGAGGGTATCAAACGTGGGTGGGAGATTGAAAGAATGTTAGAACCGAGGACTATGACTGAGATGATTTTGATGCCGAATGGAAGGGTGTTGATTATTAATGGTGCTCAGTCTGGGTATGCGGCGATTGATACTGTGAGGGATCCTGTTGGTGATACTTCGAATTCTGATCATCCCGCGTACGTCGAGGACTTGTTGTCATTTTTTGGTTTTGATTTGATTTGATTTGGTTGGTCTTTTGCAGGCTGACGCCTTCTGTCTATTCGCCGGACGCACCTTTGGGAAAGCGGATTAGTAACCAGGGGATGCCTACAGCTGATATTGCTCGGTTGTATCATTCTAGTGTGACTTTGACTCCGAAGGGGTATGTGGGTTTTCAGAGTAACTTGGTGTAGCATGTTGCTAATTATGATAACGTAGGAATTTATTAATTGCTGGTTCGGACCCCAACTTTATCATTACCAACGGAACCCTGTTCCATAGGTATGCACATAAGTCCGCACTCAGTCTTGACACTAATGAGTGAATGCAGCGAATTCCGTGTTCAATATCTCAACCCACCATACATGACTATGGATCGCCCTCAATTGTCTAACGTTCCCAAAACAATCGCGTTCAATCAAAGGTTCACTGTTGATGTGACCATACCCAGCGGCCTCCAAGCCAAGAGCTCATCAGTACAAGGTATAGGATTCATACAGTATTTTCTGGATATACTGACCCCCCCCCCCCTCCTCGCTGCAGTCGCACTAATGGACCTTGGGTTCTCGTCGCACGCGTTCCACTCCAGCTCTCGCCTGGTATTCATGGACGCAAAACTCACTCCTAGCTCTGGAAAGACAGGAAAACTGACGTTCTCTAGTCCACCAAACAATCGCGTCTACCCTCCCGGTCCAGGTGAGGTCTTCTCTTCGGGACTCCTTCGATATTTGTTAACTTGGTTCCTTTGCCTCTCTTCCTCGCTAGCGTATATATTCTTGACTATTGATGATGTCACGAGTACTGGCGTTCGTGTTATGGTGGGCGATGGGTCCACACCTCCCGTTAAGGATCAAGGTGTTCGTATTTGAAGATTAGGGGGTTGAATTTTTGGAGTAGCTAGGAACGCAGGATATGAATATGAATGTGTTTAATTGAAACTAACTTTCATCCTGATTTGCACCCGTGCCCATGAATGTGCACAGTAAGATGATTGAGACGAGTTTCTACGCCTTAGTTTCTACAATTATTCAGAGATCATGAATATCTTCCTTCGAATATATCATCACGCTACCGGGGACCATTAGCACAAGAACAGTCTTTGCCCCAAAGCCAATCAATACGTAAGATCCATTCGTAATTTCACCTTCACCACCTAACGTCTGGGAGAACACTGTCAGTGAGGGGATCTTCAAGAACAATTCTCACGTACAAATGGTTCCAAAAACCGAGGGCATCTCTCAAGAAATTGGACGTCTGTGTTGTTCTTTGCGGCCGTACGAATGAAATTTGCGAAACCCCTCATTCGTTGTGTCTGTCATTATTGTTGTGTTAGTAAAATACATAAAGACGCATATCTTCGCGCAAGAAAACGTACAAGAGGATAGAGCCGTCGAAGAAAAGCCACGAATGATTTAACAGGCACCATATCGCTGACTGATCGAAGGCACCAGTAATCAAGGCCGACTATCTTATTTCGCACATAATCCAACTCTGGATCACGAATCTTGGTACAGATGTCCCAAACGTGAACAAGTACGGACTTGAATATGTGATGGGATACCGAGAGTTTTGATGGATTTGCATTGCCAAATTCTGACGAATCCCACGCGCAAGGCCTGTTGCGTGGGGCACCGTTGTACTGTCCAGGACGTGCAGGCATGCCTCTACAATGCGATAGCGATAATGATCGAGGTCCTGCAACGCATAGGCACTAGAACGGTCAGGGTTTGTGAGGAAGTCCAGGAAGGATGCATGATAAAAGCGGAGAGGTTCCTCAACGAGCTTTGGGCCATATGGAACAGCAATGACGGAGTGGGCGTAATGGAGTATGATACGGACTTGACTCGTGCTGAGACCCAGAAGTTGGGTCAAATGAAGTACCGGCAGTGGTGGACTGACGGCGCAGACCCCAAATAGTCTGAGAGTCATCGACCGGGTGTCAGGAGGCAATCGTCTGAGTATTTCGAGATAGAGATTATCAATGGTCATGAGGGGATTCACTGCACCCGGAACAAACGTTCCCTCGATAGCCGCAACAATAGTCTTGAGTTGTGTCTGTGGGTCAGAATTGGGTTGGTCAATGAATCTGATCACTGTCGTGCAGAACACAAAGAGGCCCGAGGAAGCGCTAACAATTTTGTCAAACACTTCTCTAGGGGGCCAAAAACCCTCTCTCAAAAGCAGAGCTGGATGTTTCTCGGAAATCCTGCGGAATTCATCCCGAAGGTAGCATTCGGTGTCGTTCTGGGCTTCGGGATCATCAACCCAAAGCTCCTCCACCCAACACAATCCCTCGGCCTCAGCCTCACGGAATAAACGTTCGAGATGAGGTTCTGGTCGGCTGCAAATCATCCAAAGCAAAGGCGATGGGTTGGTATCGCTGACTTGTAGTTTGATTAGCTCGATGAATTCACATTGGGCCTCCTCAGTTTTACATTCATCGAGTCCGTCAATGACAACTAAGAGCTGTTGCTGGACTGCGACCGTTCGTAGTGGTCGGATAATGGTTTCATGGAATAGGGCTGGTTGAAGATATTGGGTTAGAAACCAATCACCAGGACGAAAGATGGTATCCTGTCTGTAGCTGGGGAATTTATTTGCAAACCGATATGCAAGGGTGGGAATGACAGGGCCAGGATCATCTCGTCGATCTGGCCTAGAGAAGAACCACGTTGCGCCGAGGCGATGCGATCTGTGGGACTGCTCCGCAATGGTTTGGGCAATGGCAGATTTCCCACTGTTCCTGCTGAACCTGTGATCCATAACATCTTTGGTTCGTCCCCGGGGGCTTGGACCCATCGAGTGATACGGTCCCTCAGGCTTTGACGAGTTTTTGGATGACACCGTGGAGGAGGGAATCGAGCAATTGAGTCAAATTCCGACTCCGTTCTCGCGAGTGTTTTCAACGTGCGTATAATATCGGTTTGATAGAATGTTGAATGACTAGGCGGGGAGGGCATACAAGCAGGCGCACAGGAAGGGTAGGAGGCGGGTTCTGGAGAAAGGGAAAAGGGTGAGTACGTATTGGGAAGTCGCCTTCTCTTTGGAGGAGGAGGACTTGAAGCAGGGGGAGCGGGATGGTGGGGTCGCCGAGGGGTTGGAATGGATGAAGAAGGGAGGAATTGTATGGGTAGGTCAGCCGCTGGCATTGGATCCGAAGACTCGAATTCCTGAGAGCAAGTTTCTCCGGGACCCTTGTATCCCCCCTCATGCAGAGGCATGGTGTTTAGAGTTATAAGGTTGTGTAGAATCAATCTTCGGGTGTGTGGATGCGACAAAGCCAAGTTTGAGATATGCCAGTCTTGTTTAGCGGTGCTACTTAGGGGCTGTGCACGACCACACAGCATTGTGTGAGGGGCGCTATTCTCAAGTCTTCAAAATAGTCGCCTGGACTGTATAAGAGTAGATCATCAACAGTGATCAACAAAGACGCAAATCGTATTCATTGTACATGCAGGGATAATATGGATAGAAACAATGTCTTAATCTTAGCAACAATATGTTCCTCGAGGATATGGCCAGTATGCACATCCAAAGAGAGGCTTATGAGTGAGTGATGAGAGTTCCGTCCAACAGGCTCGACTTATCAAGAACCCAGGTTATGTAACATGTGTATATGCTATGGTCAACTTATTGAGTGACAAGTTCGACTTGAAGAATGTCATTGTATTACCCAGACGCATGGTAGGTGTGGCCAGAAACTTTTGATCAGTCAGGGGTCCCTATAACTTCGACAAATACTTTTCAAGTTTTGGACATCTCCCATGTTGCCTCCTGAAAACTTGTGCGAAATCTTCAAGCATCTAGGTAGCCATAGATTGCTTGTTGCCAAGTTGGTACGCCCGGTTTCTGATATGGAATTGAATCACGCATGTTGAGTGTAGACCTGCAAACCATTTTACAATACCACGGGGTCTCGACAGTTCTAATACCAACTCATCGAATCATGCAAATCAATATGTGGTGAACCAAAAACAAACAGACCCATCCAAAGGCTCACGATTTTGGACCTTGAAAACTGGGTTATGCGGAGTTTGCGAACATACGGGGCCTGGTTTTCGAATGCCGCCCTTGCCGTTCGTACTCTCAACTTCAGTGCTCAAGCGCTCCAGCGTGAAGATAGCTATGGACGAGCTCATTTCTAGCGGACGATGGCTTTTAACGAGCACACCCTGTGCCCGATGTTGAATCTATGACATGGATTCACCTCACATTGACCTCCAGCTACTTTTTGATCTGGGGGACTATCATTCACGCAACAATTTCGTGTCTTTCAACGTTTGGGTCAACCCATCAATAGATATATTGTCCTTTCGTACTAACATCTGGGGAGTAGCTTTTTGGATGAGTCGTCACCCCCAGGATACAGATATATGAGGCAACTCTGGAGGAGGATGGATAGAAATTCACATCAACGAGGGGACCCTTGTATGCATTACGAACCTATGCCGGTGATAGATCACGTATAACGATCTCAGGTCAATACCTGGCAGAAATATTCACTTTCACGAATGAGCAGAACACCGCGATCCAACACAGCTCCGGCATTCCATGGCAAGCGATCTCAAGGCCCTCCACTGCCAATTCCTCACCATCCAGCGCAACTGTTCCCGGCCGCACAACACATTTACCTTTTGTTTTCCGGGACTAGGCGCAGCCTACCGTCAATCTGCGGGCAAGGGCAATCTGAACGTACGATTCGGAACCGGCGTGGATTCCATCCAGTAGCCAGAAGACACCCTGGCCATACGTGTCCCATGTCGTTTGCTATGAGAATTGTAGATCCGTATTCATTAAAACCTATGTATATATAACACCCGCGCGTGCTGGTCGACATCACGTTGGTACAGACTTCATGGAGCATAGGCCAAGTACCGAGAACGTACAAATTGATACGTAAAAAGGCGGCTGGCGCCATGCCAGCTGTTCACGCTGAAACTCCCGTGTTTGATGCCAGCTGCCTCTACGCTGCAGCAAGTTCCTTTGAAGACAACCAATGGGCCGCTCGAGGAAGAACCGAGCCACCCACCACAATCCCCAGCTTACTGCCCTTGAATTCCGACTTGAGAAAGAGGCTGTTTTCAGGAGGGCACAGCACGACGGTAACCTATGCCTCATATTGGCCAACGCCAAAGGCACGGAGGACCACCTGCCTTTTGTGACCTACCTCTACCAGCACTTTTGTCCAGCTGACTTTCCATCGCAGGAACCTTCATCGTTGTTCAGCGACTTCACTACTTGGGCATCAAGAGAAGACGTCCGTCCAATCTTATCCGACGCCCTCAAAACAGCATTAGCGGCACGTTCGGAGATTCAAAACCAGCACCGAGCCCAGAAAAGGGTCCTGTTTGCCTGCGCACGCCTGAATCCTGGGGCCATCGACATTGCCACTTTTTTAGGTTCAATACCTGCCGTAACGTGCACTCGACTCTACAATCCCTACCCACCTCCATTTTTCTATGTCGCAGAAACTCCGGATATCCACAACCGCAACTCATGGTTTGTTTACAGAAAAAAAGCTGTAGACATTCGTAAAACGCGGAAGCTGGTGCATGACCTCAATCCAGAACATCTGCGATTTGACCTCGATGAATCCCAGAGTGCCTATTTTAGAGACGGATCTGGCAACTTAGTAGCAATGGTAATTCGGATGGCGTGCACGGGGCCTGGTATCGTCTGTTTTGTCGATAGGGCAATACAAAAAGCGGTCGAGTCAAGGAATCACTGCCGTGTGAGTCTTTATTGCCGCCCTGCTTAGTACAACATTTTTGACAGCCACTCAGAGAGAAAACAGTGGCCATCTATCCCAGATGGGTTACACAGCTGGCTCAGTGAACAACACACGGTTAGGTTGGGCACGGAACACCCGATTGCGAGAAGACAATACTGCAGAACATGAACAAATGAAATACGAATGCAGCTCCGCCTTTGCCGTGCTCTGGTGTCTCTCGCGGACCATACTGCCTCAGGAAATCATTCAAGATTATATCGACTTCATCAGAAGAGCCGATTTACCCCGCATGGACTCGGAGGGTGCCATGGACCCAGATGGTGACGGGTACGGGACGTACTCCATAGATTCAGATGGGCAAGAGTTCATTTTTCGCAATTCGGAACTCGCCCCACCCTGCGGTGTAATTACCGAAAACTATTCAAGGTCGGAACACCCGCATTTCAATCTGGATTGCACTAACAACGGGGCACCCACAACAGCTATATTCACCGCGAAAACCAACCCCATCGGTGGGCCATTTCGTGGACGACGTCCCGCACCTATGATAAATCACTCCCAGGCGGTTCCCTTGATGCTGGGGGACATTTTTTCATTGCATCCTATGGTATTCGTGTCCGATCCGCACCCAATACGTTGATTGTATGGCAGCCGAATGACTGGCATGGGACGAGTCTCCATCTCATGGACCCAGCGGACCCAAACAAAGAATACCACCAGCGCAGTTGCGCCCTCGTGACGGGACCCCGCATAGAAACTGCTGCAAGGAAACTGCGAGAGGGAACGCTGACAAGGGAGGAGGGAACGCTGACAAGGGAAGAAGGCGAAATTTCAGAGCACGAACCGGATGAATTCGATGTTTTGCGAGCTGAGATCATGCGTTCTACCTCTATTGATGGAAGCATTGCTGGGTAGATTATGCCAACGTAGGGGAATTTCAGTAATATAAATGTTATTCTTTCAACGTTCCGTTTTCGAGTACCAGGACCCGTATATATGCTGCTTGGCGCCCCACTTTGCGAGTATATGAAATGCTTACTTGTAAGGGAAAAATGTGATACTGGATGTATGACATGGACTCTCCCCACACCGATTCCAGCCACTATTTGATCCAGGAGAGTGCGACGAAGACCATGTGTACGACAAGCTCACAGATTTCAGTATCTGGGTCAACCCATCAAGAGACGTTCTCTCCTTTCACACTCTCGTTTCAGGGTTTCCTACAAGGGATGACCTGTATGTGTCCAGGACGCAGATATACGAAAGTACTCTAGGACAGGATGGGCGAAGATTTCTGTCGACAGGTATTCCCTTGTACGCATCACGGGCCCACGTCGGCGATAGATCATCCAGCGTAATCTCAGGTAAATATCTGATAGAACTATGGGCGGTGCAGGACGAGGAGGATCGATCCTTACTCTCCATCAGTACATGATAGACGAAGGAGGCCATTCAAGGCCCAGTGTCCGCACAGAATTTGCAATCGTCAGTCTTCGGGTGCGTTTTTCTTCTATGTTCATCGTCCGATAGCCTAACTATCTGCAGAATTGACTGTGAATCACCCTCGAAGACCATATTGTGGTATCGGCTAAAAACGCCGTCGAAGTTTACACGGTGCACCAAGTCTGGAACCTTCGTGAGCTCGGCTGCTACGGAACCAGACGCCGACCAGCGTCTCTCATATTCTCGGAGCGCCCACATTCCGCCTCCTTCGGCCGACACGCCACTCAATTAGAAAATATATAAATAACTGTCGTTATCCACCTCCTCCACTCATATCTACAAATTTCCCTTAAAATTAGATTCCTATCATCGTTTCACGCGTTCGCCTATACATTCTCTTCATTTCTTTTCATTTCTTTCCCCTGCCACGCCCTCCTTTTTACTCAAATATTCGTACCAAATTTCCTATCTTCCCCCCTACAGTTAGTAGCTCCTTATGAACGATGGTAGCTAGCTTTGAACATTGCTTTTGTAGTGATATAAGTACTTGCCTGTAGTTAGAGGTTCGTCAGTTAATGCACTCCCTACTCTTTCTCTCAAACTTTGTTTGACCTCTCTCATTCTCTCTCTCTCTCCTCGTTGATTGGACCGTCGGACTCTTGTCGCCTTAGGCGCTGACGGATGTAGCATATTTGATTTCGTTCGTGACCTCGTTGTCGCATCTCCACCAGGAGTATGTCAACATTTTGATCTGCCGCTTCCCCAGGCCGACTATAGCGTTCTGGCTGATCACTCTAGGAATTGCAATGCGACCCCAATCCTCCCAGTGAGAGCCAAGCATCTCCTCCAAAGGTTGGCCAGTCTAGTTTTGAGGTATCCGCATTACCCGGAGGTCCTAGCTACCGACAACGAAGGAAGCCCTGTTATGAAGATGACGGGTGATAATGGAAGTCGGAGAGAGCTTGAGTTGATGGAAGGGTGTTGGCCTTTCTTGCTGCAGTCTCTACACTGGGATAAGGAGCTCTCAGAATGCTACCTCTATGTACACTGTTGTAAGCTTTGTGATCTCAGCAAGGTGTATTGTCTCGAGTTTGGTGTTCGGGGAGTCGATGCAGGCGGGGGTCGGATTGTTTTGTTAGCTCGGTCCCAAGATTCATTTATTCTTGGTTATTTGTAATTTTGGCCACGAAATGAAGTGATTGTGATATGGTTGAGCACATGCGTGTTACATAACTTTCTTAATCTTGATTTATTACACCAGTCGCAACTGGTCGGATAGCTGAAGTCCCTGTACAGGCACCAACCATATCACTGGCTGATCGAAGGCATCGGTAATCAAGGCTGATTATCTTATTCCGCACGAAATCCAATTCTGGACCACATATCTTCATACAGATGTCCCAGACGTGAACAAGTACGGACGTGAATATGTGATGGGATACTGAGAGTTTGGATGGATTTGCATCGCCAAATTCCGATGAATCCTGCATAAGCCCTGTTGCGTGGGGAACTGTTGTGGTATCCAGGACGTGCGAAGCAAATCTGAAGGATGTTGCATATCTTTCAAAAAACGGAACAAGTTGGTGCAACATGAACGCGTAGAGTGCAGCAACTTTTTGAAACTCCAGAGTAGAACTATCTCCCTGTATATTAACACCAACTCTCCCCCTTGTAACAAACAGATATATTCCGTTGAGCCTACTATTGGAAAAATTTGAGTCAGGGTGCAACTTCGCAAAAAGTTTCATTCATAATAAATAACATGATCTGTGAATATTGTACACAATCAGCAGGGCGCTAAATAAATACAAGCAGGAACTGTTGGGGTTGCAACATGATGCGTCAAATTGTCTTCTCCTTTTCTTTGCAGGGAGCCATCTTCTTCACTTTGCAAGAAACCGTCTTCTTCACCTTGCAGGGAACCTTTACATCTGCGAATACATGCTCCTCCAGTATCTGGCCTGGAATGACCATCTGTAGAACAGGTAAGGGCTTGAACAAGGGATAGTGTTCGGATGATTGCACACCCAGAAAGCCTTCAAAAATAAGACATCCTTGGTCCTGTCTAGATCTCGGTTATTGAGCATGTGAGTCGCATATGCCATCAAGGTATCATTGTTGACCACAGCGAATACCCAGTGATCACCGCTGCTCAGGCACACCTTGAGAACCCAACGCCCACTAATGCCGCAAGTTTGTCTGATAGATATCAATTGTAAGAGATTACTTTCCAATGAACGAGATCGGGTGGTACACACGCTGCAAGACAGGTCACGATCGCCTGATACAAGTGACCTGGCGCAACTTCTGTGGGCAGGAAAAGAGGTCAGAGTCCTCATAACATAATAGCAGGCTGGCAAAACTTACTTCCAGCTAGCGGAAACCAGTCCCTGCACTTTGCCTCAATAAAAAGAATGTCCCATTCGATGCTGTTACGACTTTCGGGGATTCTCTCCCAAAGGTGCTCACCAAGACGTTGGTAAGTTCCTTGGACTATTCAGAATAGGTCAGATTGTAAATTATGCCAGGAGATTGGAACATACATGTATCGAGGTCAAGGTCTTCAATAAGAGTGTTGTTCGTTTTATCTTGTGCAGGCTCGTAGAAACGCAAGAGACCAGTTGTAACCAAAGATAATAGGGCATAATCAACTTTCCCTGTGAGGTATGTATGATGGTTTGTCTCCACGGCTTGAGTTTTGCAGAGATACGAGCCAGCGTGAATTCTAAATTGGCAATAGAAGGGTGATGTTTGGCAAGTGTGTTGAAATACTTGTTGATCATCACCCTCGACACTTGCTCAGACTCAACACGGATAAGTACGGTGGATGATGCTGACAGATGAATAACACACCTTGCCAGGATAACGGCGTCTGTTCTCGACCAGAGATTTGTTCAACCATTTGATGTGGTTGTCATCAATGGGGAAACTATAATTGTGAAATTTCCCGAAGTCATCAGACTGCATGACGGCTAAGATTTGATCAATGGGATGATCATTGGAAATCTTGAGCCCGAGCGCATCAAAGTCAGCCTTCTTGAGCTGAGACAGATTGACGACCTTTGGTTAGAAGATTAGACAGCATTTAGATTTGAATATATGATATAAATACTCACATTGTACGTGACCCCAAGGTAACTTCCATTGAGGATACAGTTCGCGAAATCCCAGAGGTGGTCGGGATTCAAAGAGAGCGAAATCGTTGTACTAATTTTCTCTTTGCGGACTTTTTCAACCTCTATGTCGGCCTCGATCTGCGTCTGCGTCTGGAGAGGGGCCACAACATCGTCCTTATCACAAATCCTGATGCTTACCTAAGCTCAGTATACAAGCAAGGGGACAGCAGTCTTAGATAAGCAAGTAGAAGCAGTGAAGTGATCAAAGATCAGATAGTAGATAGAGGATAAGACAGGCTAGGCTGTAGACAAGTTGTTAAGTCTGGGTCCTACAGACGCCAGACAGCTAGTTTATATACACAGAGGACTAGGACCTGGGACACTACCAGATGACCCCAGGGACTCTGGTCCTTACTAATTACATGGAGAAACTAATATCTCCTAGCCAATGGCATAAAACCCTTACTGATTGTTAACAATGACACCATATGACAACATAGATAAAGATCTTATCTTACTGATCGTTCCAGAACCCTCTAGAACGATGAGGAGTGATAAACTACAGATGGCACAGATAATCAACACATGATACAGATAATAATGATCGGCGCGTAGCTCCTGAACGGATGCACGCCCCGCGACGTCCCGGGTATCGTCAGAATGCGACGGACGAGGGCTTTCCAACGGTACTAAGTACGAGGTAAACGGCCCAGTATTCGGCGAGATATAACGTAAACAATGTATTCTGCCAAATCTGTGACAGTCCTTGACTTTGTGCCGAGTCTCATCCGTGTTCCATGTCTGGTGTTCTTGATCAATCAGGAACCTGAGGCGCGAAAGGATATTGGGTGTAGGTGTTGAATTATCGAGGGCGGTAAGGGATCGTGGTATATCTGGAGGGCAGAGAAGCATGAATACCCGTCTGGAAAACCCTCATATGGGGCATTACCTTGACTGGACATTACTGGATGTTTATACTAGTGCGTGTTCTATCATTTCTGAAGTGTAGATGGGGTCTATTAAATGTTGTTTCGTCCCAGTGATTTACACCATCTATGCCGCATTTCAATATGGTCATCATTGTTCATTCCAGTTGTCAAGCGAAATGTGCAGCTGCAGCCAAAGTACATCATTCGATCAGGGTGCTGTCACAGACACAGACCTGCCACAAACACACGTGTGCGCAATCTTTCTACTCTTCACGCCTTGCCCAACACCTCATTGTATCTCAAATGCTGCTGAATGTCATTTTATGGCTTTTGTCTCATGTCAAGGTCCTTCTTCGTCTAAGATGGCACCAGATTTTGGGTTCCCCAAACACTGTCTCCTCCTTGCCTCCCGAAATATTATGTGAAATTTTCAAACACTTGGATAGCCATGGATTACTTGCTGCCAAGTTGGTATGTTATTTTTGATATTAGATAACTCAACATTGTTGATTTTGGTAGACTTGCAAATCATTTTACAATGCTACAAGGTCGCGCCAGTTCTGGTACCTACTCATCGAATTGTGCGAGTCAATTGGTGGTGGACCAAGCTCAAGAATGAGTGAACCTAAAGAGAGCCTTACAGTTTTGGACCTTGAGCGCTGGGCCATACAGAGACTGTTACAACCGAAGTCGTATGACTCGCAGTGGTATAGCAAGTAGCATGTATCGGTGTCTATACAGACTTATTCCAATATGGTTCTCAACTATAACTAGAGTCACGTGTCTTCTCAATTAAGAGACTTAGAGGCGAGAACAGATAGGGCGAGTAGAAGAGCATGTATATGAGAAGAGGGGACTACAATCCAAAGCTAGAGACTACTATCAAAGTGAGTACTCTATAAATACTAGGTAGCTCGTGTAGATAGTGAGTGAGACTCATGTAGATGATACATGTAACAGTTAATGAAACTCGTGTGAAAGAAATGAAACAGGAGTCCGAAACAGGAGAGAAACTCATGTACTACATTCGTGATCCTCATGTAATGATGTGGTAATATTGTAACATTATCCCCTTTCTACATTTGTTGTCTCAACGAACTTGATTGTATGAGGCTGGGTCATCATCATAGAAGTCTTTATCGTTGTGTTCGGGGCAATTGTTGTGGTAGTATGGTCGTCGTTGTGGAGAGGAGGGTCGTCTTCTAGGATTGTAGTGAGGTGATTGGTGTTCATAGTAGGGGTTTCTTGGGCAGTCTCGTGGGTTGTGGATGGGTTTGAACATTTGACAGTGTGGGCATTGGAATTTTTCGCACCAAGGGGCGGTATGTCTGGGACTGATTTCCTTGCAGTATTTACAGATCTTCTTCGGGCAGTCCTTCCTCCTGTGGTTTGGTTCGTCGCAGTAGCTGCAATAGAATGTGCTATCTTTATATTCTTCTTGCTGGGATGGTAGCAGCGCCTTGTCTTTAGGATACTGAGCTGGAGTGTTTGGATGGGTGTTGAGAGGGGGTTGCATGACAGGAATGGGAAGTGGTATGGTATCTGCTTTTACTCTCTCTCCAGGAGGGGGAACCAATGTGGGAAGTTGCTGCGCGGGGGACTCCAGTGGTTGTCTGGATAGGATAGGGAATGGTGCTGGGGGTTTGGGTTCCTTTGATTTAGTGAGGGTGGCAGGTGTTGCTCTCCCAGGATCTGGTGCATTGTTAGATTGGGAGAATATGTCGGTGAACGATCGGGGGAATGGTAGAGTGCCCTGTTTCTCATGAATTTTTCATGGGTTGGTGGAATCCAGTACCGGTGTAGGGATATTGGGAGTAGAATCTGCATAAATTTTGATATAGTACGGGAGATTGGTGGAGTTTGCGGTGGATTCAATGTATCGAAGACGAGTAAAGGTGAGGGCATACGACTGTCAGATGAGGTAGAATTGTTTGTAGGCTGCGGAGAGGGCGACGAATATGGCGGAGGCGGGGAGATCCTCATTGGGAATTCAGGGGAAGAAGGCATTGTGATGTTTGACCGTGGAGAGAATAGCATGTAAGTGTTGGAATTCAATATCGGTGAGGAAGGGGATAGAGGTGGTGGAGTCCATGGTAGGTTCGGGTAAAGAGGTTCTATTGGAGCTGGAGGAGGAGTATTGGTTGGTTCCATTAGACATGAGTGTTGGTGGTAGTAGTGTTGTCAAGGTAGTGTTTTATCAAGTTCAGCTCCTTGGTCGGATATATATATGTCCTGGTGAGTCGAATTGCCATTGTTTGTCGAATGAGGGTAAATGGTGATTCCGCTGGTATAAATTTAGAATTGCCAATGCGTTTTCAGTGAGGTCATCTTCTGTTAGCCATTCATTCTCCTTGTGTCCGAATCCTTTCCATTTTACTAAGAAAAAGTCTCGTCCTCGTGTAGTTCAATGATTGATGATGCCTTTGATTTCGTACTGTTCTTGATTGTCCAGTAGTTCGGGTTGCGGGATTTTTGCTGTTGGTTTGTGAAATGAATTGGTGATGTATGGGGTTAGTAATGCCGCATGGAATACTGGGTGGATCTTCCAGGTTTTTGGTAGTTGAAGGCGGAAATTAACTTTTGACAGTATTTCGGTGATTGGAAAGGGTCCTAGTCGTTTTGGAGCGATCTTCTTTGATGGGTGAGGGAGTTTCAGATTTCTTGCTTCTAGCCATACTTGGTCGCCTCGCTTGAATTGGGGTATCTTTTGTGTATTTCAATGTTTCATGCGTTCTGCCATGAGTTTGTGTGCTGCAATTGCCTCATTTCTTGCTTCTTCTAGGTGTTTTAATCGTGTGTTTGTGTCAGGGTGGTTGTCGGGCGTAATGATTTGTGGTAAACTAGGGGGTTTAATTCCCATGATGAGTTTGAATGGGCATTGGAGTTGATTGGCGTGAGTTTGGGAATTGTGGGTGAATTCTAGGAGGGGAATGTATGTTGACCATGTCATGGGATTGTTTGTACAGTAAAGGGACAGGTAGGCTTCAATTTCTTGGTTGAATCATTCCGTGCTTTCATCGGTTTGAGGGTGGTAAGCGGTGGAGTAGGCTTGTTTTACTTTCAACTTGGAGAAGAATGCCTTGATTGTTCTGGCGGCGAATCTGGGGTCTCTGTCCGAAATGATTTTGTCTGGTAGTCCAAATTGTGCGAATAGTTTATTGATGAGAATGTCGGCAATTCTGTTGGTGTTTATAGTTTTTTTTACTGGGGTAAGAATTATTCCCTTTGAAAGTCCATGATCAATGATCGAGAGTATGGCATTGTATTCGTTTGACGGTGGGAGATCTGTGATCAGGTTCATTGATATTTGTGAGAATGGTCAATTGGTTGGTGGTGGCGGAATTGGTTGGATAGGTGGTTTGGTGGGGTGTCGGTTGATTTTAAATTGTTGACATTTCGTACATCCTTTGATGTAGTTTTTGACGAAAGTTGACATTCCGGGCCAATATACTTCTTTCTTCATTAGTCGGTATGTTTCCTGTTCTCCTGGATGTCCGGCAGTTTGGTGGTCGTGGTATCTTTTCGTAATTTGTTGGCGGAGTTCAAGATTGTTTGGTATTACTGGTTTTCCTTGGTAGAGTAGAATTGTTCCTTCAGGGGTGGTGTATGTGGAGTATTCGTTGTTTAGTAGGTTCTTCGGGATTCTGGTTTTGAGATTGTCAATGAGTTCGGCAATGGTTGGATTGTATTGGTTAGAATAAATGATTCCTTTTTGGAGATTGAGGTTGATGAGGTTGATGAATTTTTCTTCGGGTAGTACAATTATGTCTTCGTTGTCGTTATCTTCGTCTGGGATGTAATTGGGTCGTCGTGAGAGTGCATTGGCGGCTGGTATATGTGTTCCAGAGACATGTTCTATTTTGAAGTTGAATTGTGATAGGGTCTTGGTCCATTGGGCTTGTCTTCTCGTTAGCTTCTTCGGTTCTCTCCAATATGTTAGGTTTTGATGGTCGGTTTGAATGGTTGCATTTTTCCTGACCCTTCTAAGTAGTGTCTCCATTCTTTGAGTGCTCTAATGATGGCAAGGAGTTCCCGGTCGTGGACGTTGTAGTTTTGTTCGGCTGGATTGAATGATTTTGAGTAAAATGCTATGGGTTTTCGATTTCTGTTCTCATCTTCTTGGTATAGGATTGCTCCGCTTGCATGTTTTGAGGCATCGGTTTCGATGGAAAATGGTTTGGTTTGGTCGGGCATTGTAAGGATCGGTTTTTTAAGAAAGGTGTCTTTGAGTTGATTGAAAGCTTGTTCAGCTTCTTCGGTCCATGCAAAATGCTGGTTTTTTGAGAGTAGTTGGTTAAGTGGTTTGCAGATGTTGGCGTAATGATGAATGAATTTTCGGTAGAAGTTGCAGAACCCTAGGAATTTTCGGATATCTTTTACTGTTTTTGGGGTTGGCCATTCTTTTACTCCATTGAGTTTTGCTGCATCCATTTTGATTTTGTCAGGGGTGATGATCATCCCAAGGTATTCTAGTTGTTCTTTGTGGAATTCACATTTCTTGGTTTTTAGGAAAAGGTCGTTGTCTTCCAGTCATTTTAAAACTTCTAGGGTTAAGATTTCAAGCTCCTTGTTGTCTTTTGCATGAATGAGTATGTCATCCATGTATATAATTACTCCTCCTTGTTCAATCATGTCCTCGAATATGTCATTCATCATGTGTTGAAAGGTTGCAGGGGAGTTGCATAGTCCAAAGAACATTACGGTTGGTTGAAAGAGTCCATATGGGGTTTTGAACACTGCTTTCCATTGATTGTTTTCTTTAATTTGCACATTGTTGTATCCAAGATGAACATCGAGTTTGGTGAATTTCTTTGATCCTTTGAGTTTGTCCATTATTGTGGCAATCATTGGTATTGGGTATGCGTTCTTGACTGTGTGTTTGTTGAGATATTGGTAGTCTTGGCATGGGTGAAGTTTCCCGTCTTTCTTGGCTACGAAGAACATTGGTGATGCCATTGGTGATTTTGATTCTTTGATATATCCATTTGCTAGGTTTTCTTTGATGAATTTCTTCATTTCTTCCGATTCCGCTGGTGATAGTTGGTATGGTTTGAACAATTTTGGGGTGAATTCTTTCGTGGTGACGATTTCGTGGTCATATGGTCTTTTGGGGGGAAATTGTTGGGATTTCTTTTCATTAAATAGGTTCCTGAATGTGGTGTATTGTTTGGGAATCGTTGTTTTGTTCTTCCTCGTTTGCTGGGCTAGTTTGGCTGCCGTGGTGGTTTTTGTGTTTATTTCGTAAGGAGTAAAGAAGGTTTTGTTGAGGTGTTGTTGGATTTCCCAATTATTGAGGTCTACATTTGCCAGATTGTGTTCTATTGAATGAATTTCTGTCCCAAGTTCTTCCTGCAGTTTGATGTCGAAGTTGTTGGTTGCTGTGTGGTTTATTGTTGTGTCAAGGAGTGGTTGTAGGAGGGGGTGATCCTTCTGTCTTTTCCAGTTTAGCGTCTTCTTTTTCCAGTTTATCTCGGGGTCTTCTTCTTCCAACCATGGGTATCCCAGGATCAAGTTCTTTTTTCCTATATTGGTGATATACGCCGTAATCGTGCAGTCTCTTCCATCGATAATTGTATTGATAGTTGTTTGGTGTGTGATGGTTCCCCTTTTGTTCAGTGTTCCGTCCACATTTGTAGCAATGATTGGTTTGGTGAGTGCTTCTCTTGGTAGTTGATGTCGGTTGGCTAGTGTTTCGGATATGAAGTTTCCTTGTGCTCCGGAATCAATGAGTGCAGTGACAGCCGCTTTTGAAGAA
>QFDT01008330.1:0-12699 GCA_003315915.1 Macrolepiota dolichaula | reverse complement strand
TTTTTTTTAATCGAGGTTTATTGCACAAGCGTCTAGCTACATACAAACGGGCGCACGGTAGCAGTCCCAAGTAATCAGACTATATAAAAGAAAAACAAAAGAGAAGGGGAAAAGAGAGATGAATCCTGTGAAGCGAGATGAAGCGCGAGGAGAGAGAGTAGCCTACGTAGCAGATGGTCACCAACATCAGACTGGAAGAGGGAGTGAAGCGCACTTAGTGCTAAGTGTAGAAGTGGCGATGCACGCAATAAAGAAAGCGCGGCAATCGTCGAACAGAAATGGCCAAGAAAAAGGAAAGGACCAGGAGTAGGGGAGGGCCCGAAAAAGGTTTGGTTGTGCCCCCGTAAATAGAATAGTCCGCCAAGAACCAGACACAACAGCCCAGGAGGCGGCCAGAAAAGAATAGCACGTAACACGTACCGGTTGATTAGAGCGTGGTCCCGTTAGTGCACATCCGGGATGAGGTTTTGATCGCGTTGTTGCCGCCTCCGGGCTCGTGCTGCGATGACTTGTCTCCACGTGTCGTCAGGGGGATTGACGAACGCGAAGGCGGAGGGATTGTCTTTTAGGAAATGAATGATCCAGGCAAGGCCGGACCAGTTGCCGTAGAGGCGCTTGTAACCAGCGCACTCATGTAAGATGTGGTCGCACGTCTCCACGGGAGATGCGCAGAGGGGGCAAGAGGTGGGCTCATCTGGGAAGAAGCGCTGCCGGTAGGAGCCGATGGGCGCGTGATTGGTGATGCAGCGTGTAAGCCGCGTGGCAATTGAAGGGGAGTCACGGCAGAGGGGTAGCCATGAACCGCCGTTGGTGTATTTGGGGAGGACGGTTTGTCCGTTGGCCCCTGTGGTGTCGAGGAAGTGGTGTCCCCGGTAGTCTTGGTCGTCCATCTGGTGGAGGGTACACCAGCACCAATTGAGGTAGTTGGTAATGCCCTTACGCACAAAGGCGAGAGAGCGTCTGATGGGTGTGGGCGGGCGCGTAAAGAAGCGCTTCGACTTCGCGAGAAGGTGGGCGGCATGGTGGATGGACCATTTAGCAGAGGAGGGGATATCCCAGAACACAAGGCGGTGGGAGGGAGAAGATGAAAGCCATGCAGCGACGAAGGGGGCGAGGGCGATCGAGTCGGGATGTGCACTGTGGGCGCTATAATCAAACAGACGCTTAGCACATGAAATAGAGTCAGTAAAAAGGTGAATGTCCGAGATGTCCGACAGGGAATCACGAGACGAATCAGAAGAAAAGGAAAGAGCAGAGAGTATTCCTAAGCGAAGAGCGTACAATTCGGCATCGGGAGAGAGAAGGTCACCGCAGGGCTGAACAAGTGACTTGATGGGGAAAGAAAGGGAACTATCATACAAAATGAAAGCAGCCATTGAAGAAAAGCCGAAGGGCTTAAGAGGGGAAGTAGTGTTGGGGCAAGAAGCATCAGTAGCTACTACGAGAGAAGAAGAGGAAAGGAGGGAGAGATGGACGGTCTCGCTAGCCTGTTCCAGGTGTCGGCGTACAACTGTTTTGTCCTCAGGGTCGCGTGGGCACTCCCTAAACACAACCTGTGAGGGGAAGATGTCAAGGACTCGTTGGCCGGGGGAGGCGACAGGGTGGAGGAGAGAGAACCGGTCCGTAATGAGTTGGGAGCCGGAGAGAAGGTCGTGGGCGGGGGATGAGAACTTAAGGTTCAGAACGTCGTCATCCTGTGTGAGGAGGCGGAGGGGATGGTTTTGGGGAAGGGTCCGGAACCTGTAGTTGGCGCGCTTGACTAGCTTGGTGATGTGCCAATGGATGGGGGTGAGGCCCGCTAGTGATTCGATAGCCCCCGAAGGGGACGTGCGGAAGGCGCCTGTGATCCACAGGGCAGCGGAGCGCTGGGTCTTGGCAAGCATAGCCATATTGGTTTTATTCCTGGCGCCGGAGAAGCACCAGAGTTTGGCGCCGTAGGTCATCACGGGGACAACGCACGAGCGGTAGAGAAGCCGTTTGTTGAGCGGGGAAAGACCACGCACCGAGTTGCCGAGTAGCCGAAGGCACTTGGCTGTGGAAAGGGACTTGGTGGCATAGTACCGCACATGTTCCTTGAACGTAAGGCCCCGGTCGAAGAAGAAGCTGAGGTACCGGATGAAGCGCTTGGGTGTTAGTGTGAAAGTGACACCGTCGTGACAGCGAATGGTGACAGGGGGGTTGGGTTCGAGGGAGGGTCGGTTAGAGAAGTGGAAAACCTCGTTCTTGTTGTGTTCAAGAGCGAGGCCTAGGGAGTTGATGAAGGAAGAGCAATCCGCGTAGACCTGTGAAAGAAGGACGCAGTTAGTGAAAAAGGATTCGGACTGGACAAGGAAGAGTCCGTCGTCGACAAAGGAAAGTAGTTTACACCGAGCATCCAATGAGAACTTGTACATAAGTGGTGATAGAAAAAGGGAAGTGAGGATGGGAGAGAGGGCCGACCCTTGGCCGACCCCTACAGACGCAGGAAAGAAAGGAGATGATTCCGAATTCCAAGAGTACGAAGTGAGCCTGTTAGACAAGTAATCAACGAAGAAGGAGACGAGACAAGGTGGGAAACCATGACGTTCGAGAATAGAGATGAGAATGGAATGATTGATGGACGGGAAGAACTGCGCTACATCGAACGCCAGAATACTCGATTTGAGAATTTTAGTGGGATAAATAGTGATTTTTTATTTTCTGAAGAAGGAAGATGAATCATATCTATCTGCGCAGCAGACAGTACAGGGAAATAAGAGGAGTAGTGAAAGTCCAGAGGTCCAACTGGGGCTGTCAGATCAGCTGTCCTCATTCGCGAAAATCCTGTGGTTGTTCTTGTGGTTGGTTCCATCCTTCCATAATCATCATGCAGAGTTCTTGTTGTTCCTGGGGAACGGAGTGGAAAGTGTCTAACATGGCGTTTGAGACGGAGACAATTGAAGCATTGAACTTCCTCAGTGGGTTAGACCGATGACTGCCAATACTGGTTGGGCGAGGCCCAGTAGGGAATGTGTTCCTTTGAGGAGGAGGGGGAGGTTGGTATTGTGGTCAATTTAGAGGTTGGTATGTGTTCTGTGATCTGTTTTGGTTGGGAAAGGTGGGGCATTGGGTGGCTCGGTGCCCGGTTTGTCTGCATCGGAAACATTGTCCTTGTTGTAGTCGTTCTTTCTCAATTGGGGTTAGGTTGAATGCTTGGATGGCCATTAGTCCTTCTTCTTCGATGATGTGATTGATATTGAAATGGGGTTCTTCCTCTTCTTCTTCCTCGTGGTATTCCTCGTGTTGATATGTGTTATAATTGTTGACGTCCATGGCATATGGATCTTTGAGAGGTTTTTGGTATTGGACTGCGGATGGTGATTGATAGGGTTTGATTGGGATGGGGGGTGTGTATTGGGTGTGAGTGGAGAAGGTGTTTCCTTTCTTGACATTGTAAAGGGCATCCGCCCTGCATATTCTTGCATCCAGTACTCTGGCTCGTGTGTACCAGTCATTTGGGGTATTGGGTGGGTTTTTGGCGGTTTCTAGTTTGTATCCTATCTCGGAGTTGATCGCTTTCTTGTAGATGTCCATAATAGCAAGGTCATTGTTGAGGCCGGCTTTTCTGATGTAGTATTTGAATTCGTTGTTAAAATCTTTGATGGGTCGTCCGTTTTGTCTCATGGTGCATAAATGGTAATAGGCAAAAACTGGTTTGTCAGCTGGGGTGAAAGCGGTGGTGATATCTTGTACAAAGTCTGGCCATTGGGGAGGATCATAAACTCCGTTTACCATTTTTGAGGCTCAATGTGCTTGTAGCCATGCCAGCGCTTTGGGTCCTTGCATAGATGCTTGTATGAAGAAAATCTTTCTTGCGTTGGTGTCGTAAATGTGTTGGTTTGCTTCTAAATATATTTGGTTCATCAACCACCATTTTTTGAAGTCTGATCGATCTCCTGTGAAGGGTGCCAGCTTCAATAGGGAAAGTTCTTTGTCGTTTCCAGCCTGCTGGATAACTGCTGGTGGTTGTTGCGCTGCCTGTTCTCCTGCTTGTCCTTGTTGGCCCATGATTGGTGGTGGTGTTGTTCAAGTACTGCGACCTTGGGTAGGATATGGATGGTTCTCTTGGGAATATGTTCAAGATAGGGGAGTTGCCGAAGTTGACGCTTGTGGTAATGGATAAGATGATGAGGAGGAAGCTTCTGGAATAGCGGGGCGAGATTGGTTCTTCGGAGTTGTGATGCTAGCAATACGTTGGCAAAAGCTGCGGGGTGGCACCTTGGGTGAAGGGCTTTATAAGGTAAGCGAACCTGTCAGAATCTGATGTCTGGTACATAGGTTCGTTTTTGGTGGATGTAGGGAGGATTGACATTGGGTTTGATGCAAGGCGTGATGATAGGGATTCCTCTGATTAAGGTTCAGCGGGACCTAGGGTTTAGAGCTTTGGATTTTGTTACGACCGAAGTCATATGACTCGCAGTGGTATAGCAAGTAGTGCGTATCGGCATCTATACAGACTTATTCCAATATGGTTCTCAACTATAACTAGAGTCACATGTCTTCTCAATTAAGAGACTTAGAGGTGAGAACAGATAGGGCGAGTAGAAGAGCGTGTATATGAGAAGAGGGGACTACAATCCAAAGCTAGAGACTACTATCAAAGTGAGTACTCTATAAATACTAGGTAGCTCGTGTAGATAGTGAGTGAGACTCATGTAGATGATACATGTAACAGTTAATGAAACTCGTGTGAAAGAAATGAAACAGGAGTCCGAAACAGGAGAGAAACTCATGTACTACATTCGTGATCCTCATGTAATGATGTGGTAATATTGTAACAGAGACTGCAAGCATACGAGTCCTTGTTTTCAGATGTCACTCCTGTCTTTTGTGCCTGTCAATATCAGTGCTCAAAGACAAAGATAGCTAATGCTAAGCTACTTCGCAGTGGACAATGGCTCTTAACCAGCAATCTCCTAAGTCAATATTGGATATATGACATGGATTTGCCCCAAACTGATCCCCAGCCACTTTTTGATCCAGGAGAGTACGACAAAGATCGCTTGTACAACAAGCTCACACGTTTCAGTGTCTGGGTCAACCCATCAACAGATATATTCTGCTTTCATACTCTTGTCACAGGATCTCCTGCAAGGAATAATCAGTATGTGTCTAGGACACAGATATACGAAACTACCCTAGGGCGGGACGGGCGAACCTTTCTGTCAACAGGAGTTCCCCTGTATGCATCACAAGCCTATGTCCGCCAAAGGTCGTGTAAAGAAATCTCAGGTAAATATCTGGCAGAATTATGGACGGTCAAGAACAAGGAGGGTAAGCTTCAATTGGTCCTTGCCATCCATCAGTACATGACAGATGAAGGATGCTGCTCACAGCTCAGTGTTTGTGTGGAATTTGCATCTGCCAGTCTTTGGGTGCATTCTCTGCTCATATTTTCATCGCCTCATGGCCTGACTATCCATAGAGCTCCTTGTGCATCACCCCCGAAGACCACATTGTTGTAGTAGCTGCGAACTGCATTGAAGTCTATACCATACACCAAGTTTTGGACATTCATGAACAAGAAGGTCTGATGCCCTTTCATCGACTCGAGCTCTCTCCGACTTCCATAATCACCCACTTGATTCAGTCATCTCCATACGAGGGTTTCCTTTGGATAGTCTTTGTTATGGTCTCGACAACGAACCCCCTGCATTGGTTATACAAGTGGCGTCTCGAACTTCTCGACATTCCGGACTATGAAGAAGTACCAGGCCGATCAACCTCTCCACATGGAACCCCTCCGCCCCCTCGGTACAAGTCCCAGTACCTCAACCACCACCTCCGCCAAGTATGGGATAACTCCCCCTTTATCCATATCTATCGGCACGGACTCTATGAGACCACAATCACTCGGCCCGCACTCACCGGAGCCAACAACTACGGATGGAGGCAGATCGTCGGAGATACGTCCTTCACCCACCTGTACCTGATGGGCCGACCCTACGACCTTCGCCGGACCGACTCCCCTGTCGATCTCTCTATCAGCCACTTCTCCACAACGTCATCGCCTTCGGATCAAGAGAACTCCGATAGTACGGATTCCGTAGATCCATCGTCTTCCATTTCACAGCGAGCTTCCATTCCCGGAACGCCATCTCGTTCCAACGTCCCTTCCGATCCCGTCAGTAGCGTTTCATCTTAGTGAGCAATGGACGAAATAGTAAAAGCAGAAGTATCTCGAAATGTATAAATAATGGACCATTCTGTAGTTGAAGCCTCAGCTTCAACCTTTTGTTTACCCTCTTGTTTACCTCCCTCCTTTCTATGCTTGTCCTATATCTCTCTCTCTCGAATACAACTTATTGTTGCATTCCCCTCGAGTGAACTTAGCGTTCTCCTGTCTGTCAACAGCAGGAGATATTAGTCTCTGTTCAGTACTCCAGGACAACCCAGTGTTGTCAGCCGAAGGTGATCGTTAAAGTGATCCTTCAGTGTTGACTAGCCTAGCGGCCATCCCCGTGGTGCCCTCTAGGTGAACCATAACATCAACTCTACTTCTTTGTGATTAGAAGGTTTGGAATCTGGACATCGAGGGAAGTATCCCTCATCAAATATGGCTGTAGGAGAAACAAACAGCACATTGCCCTGTGTGTGGCGCATAAAGATGTAGTTTTTGGTGCTGTCATATCCCAGGAATATCATAAGTTCAGAACGAGGTGAAAGCTTGTTCACTCGTATAGCATCTGGGAGATAGACATATGCACCACAGCCAAACACACGAATATGGGACACTGAAGGTTTAACACCAGTGAATAATTCTTCAGGTGTTCTCCATCCAATGCGTCCAAGGGGAGTACGATTATAGACATGAACAGCAGTATTTATAGCGAAGTTCCACCAGCTGTCAGGAAGACAAGCTTGAAGGTGCATAGCTTGGGCCTTCTCATGGAGTGTTCTGTTCAGTCTCTCAGCACGTCCATTCTGTTGATGGATGTGAGGTGCACTCATTTCGTGCACTATCCCCTTTTCTCGTAAAAAGCTCTGTAATCCTTGAGAGATAAACTCTCCTTCTCGATCAGTGTGTAGCTTCTTAATGCTCTTATTTGTTTGATTCATCAGAAGCATCATTAGCTCAACCATTTTGGGAGCAGCTTCTGACTTCTTTCTAAGCAGAGCAATGTGAGCATGAGAGGAGTAATCGTCCAAGAGGGTCATGACCCATTTGTACTTCCCATAAGATAAGACAGGGAGTTCAAATAGATCTGAATGGACAATTTCGAGGACATCTTGAGCATGAGTTGGATTTTCCTTGAATGGCTTCTGACTCATCTTCCCCTTCGCACAGGCAGGACATATATGTTTGTGAAGGGGAGTAGTTATTTTTGGTGCATTTTGAGTCTGCTGTGGTAAGCGACTGAGCACCTTGTCAGAAGGGTGTCCAAAACGTTGATGCCAGATTTCATAGCTGGGTTCCCTGGCTTGTAAGCTAACAGGGTTAAGCTTCGTATGCTTAATAATGCGAGTACTAACCACCTGAATAGATGATTGGAACATTGAGCGAGGGTGAGCGCTCAGTACTGCATTTCCAGCCTTATCACAAAATACTGTGCCGTATTGATCAGCTTGGCTATATAACCCAGACTGGTGTAGTTGTCCAGTTGAGAGCAAGCGATCATGCATGCCATTTACAAGATATACAGGCCACAGTTTAGAAGTGGCTGTCTTGATGGCACCAGAGCGATGATCTTGGATCTCATGTTCAATTAGAACTGTGCCTCGCCCTGAGATATATAAAGGGGCGTTTTTATTGGCTGTTTGTATTATGCCAAATTCTCCGAATTGGAGATCAACAAAGTCATTCCTAAACGGAGTGAAATGTGATGAGGCACCTGAGTCGAGTATCCAAGTGGCATTCTCATATTGAGAGCCTTTTCCTTTACAGTGAGCACATAAAGCTTTCTCACATTTGTGCAAGTTCACACATTGTGGTCCAAGCAATAAAGTAATTATAGATAAGTCCTTTGCAGGACTAGGACCAGATACAGCATTGTAAGCTACAGGAATACTACTAGAAGCGACGCTCAGAGGTCTGCGATTCTGTAATTCCTGGTTAGATTTAGATGTGTGAACATAATTCAGCACATACCCAATGGGTTCGATGAGACCCATGTCATCATCTTCTTCTCCCAGAGATATTTCATCGTCGTCTCTAACCTGTGTACCAGGGAGCTTGACGACTGGGGTAGAGGGGACGTCTAGGTCCATCTCCCATTTCTTCTCAGTAGACATTTGAGCCAGGGGTTCCTCAACCGCAGGTGGGAGGTCAGGCTCATTGCTGAAGAATTGAATGCTCCCAGGACGAGCACCATACTTTTGTTCCATCCTCTTCTCATAGTATTTGAGTGCTCTCTCTCTAGCAAGTGCTCCAGGGCTCTTGGAACGTTTAATGGGAGCCCTGGGACTGATACGATTAAGGAGAGGAGCAGAGGACGAAGGAGGGGAGACCTGGGGAGCAGGAGAAGGAGCAGGAGGGGGAGTGATGACATGATTGGCGAGGGAAGCGAAACTGATAGCTGATGATGCGTCATAGGCAATGTTTGCCTTGGATTCATGTGGGTTCTGGTGGCCTTTGAATTTACCACCCCTGCCGCCACGTTTGCGATTAAAATTCTTCTGGTTCTTCTGGCACTGCTGCTGTTGTTGGGGTTGCCGATTAGGCTGATTACCCCCTTGGCAATTCTTCCAGTTATTATTGTACTGGTAGTTAGCCCTTTGAGTACGATTAGCAGTGCCTCCAGAATTCTGGAACCATGCAGCCTGTATAGCGTCACGGACACGAGCCCATGTGAGGTCTGCAATGGCTGTCCTGTTTGCCAGGACGGACTAAGCAACTGACTCCCATCCATCAGGCATTGCCTTCAGGAGAATCATGGCTTTGAGCACGTCAGGGACCGCAGCCTGATTGCTGTCAAGAGTAGTGAATAAGGTTTCTAACTGAGCAATCTTGGGAGCAGGGTCCAAGTTGGAAGGGAGTTGCCAAGTAATCGCAGATAAAAAGGTGGCGTAGATGGCGGCAGGTCCTGGAGTACCATATACAGTACGAAGATGAGCCCACAGGTTCCTAGGGTTGGTGTATCTGTGGAGGAGCATGGAATCCAGCAAAGAATTGTTGAGAATAGCCATAGCCTGAGACCTCAAAATATTGTGTCTATTGAGTTCATCAGCATCAGTAGGAGTAGGCAGAGCAGTTCCTCCTGTGAAGTCCCATGCAGTAGCACTAGTGCCACTGGCAACGTTGAGGGACAAGTGGGACTGGACTCTGATAGCCCAGTATGGGTAATTCTCAGGTCCAGTGAGATGAGGGATGCTGGTGGGGCTAACAGTGTTAACTGGGATGGCCATTCTATCAACAGATGCATCAGTAAAGCTGCAAACTAGTGCGCTGAACAGCAAGGGTTTCCCCTAGATGGGTAAAGGAAAAATCATCGCAGAGCAGAGCTCTAAGTATAGATCAAGTCTCCAACAGTTGCAGCAACATATGTGCGCATAAACTGAGGTGGCAATCAGGGCCCATAACCTGTTGTGAAATATGTCCTAGCAGCAACAGGGTCTTATAGAATAGGACTATGGGGAAGCACCATAATGGTGCTATGCACAGTGGTGAGGTGATCTAACACTCACTGGTTTGTATAGAGAAGATAGAGTTAGAGTAGAGTGTATAGCAATTGAGTGGTGGAAGATGTGTATTGAACTGTAGAATAGTGATGAATACATAGAGTTTATATACATATTCTAAATGACTATTCATAGAAGTAACTACTGGATCATAGAGTGGAAAGGTTCTACATATAGCATAGGATCGTCCAGTGGATTGCTCTGGACAGGTGGGTCCATGGAGAATGGAGCGGATACATGAGTACTCCACCATGGATCAAGTGTGGGTCTCAGATGATCTATCTCTAGATTCATCTGGTAGAACCTTATCTAGTGCAGATATAGACTACACAGATATAGCTCTTATGTGACGAGTGGAGATATCAACTCAACACAAGCGCTTTCTGGCTGAAGTGTTCTTGATAGCAAGATGTTTTGGCGGTGGGTGGACAGCGACTAGGCGTGACATTCCTTTGCTAAACGTAGACTTGAAAAGAATACCACTTGGGATTTACTTCTTGAGGTTGGATTGAGAATACCACTCTGGGCTTTACTTCTGTAATCTGGGGTGTAGAGTTTCCTGATTGTCAGATACCATTCTGGGATTTATACTGATAATCTGGTGACCAAGTTGTCAAATACCACGCTGGGATTTAGTTTGACCACTAGCGGTTCTCTTGAGGACAGCGATGTAGCGTGAGCCTTTGAGAGAGTCAAAAAGGTAGCGACGAGGTGTATCGATCCGACTAGCTTCTGAAACAGCGACGAGGCTTGATGCAAAAGTGGGGGTGGGGAGTATTACTGGACGCGGAGGTTTCCAATAAGAGCTTCAACCTAATGTTATGGTTCACCTAGAGGGCACCGCGAGAATGGCCACTAGGCTAGTCAACACTGAAGGATCACTTCAACGATCACCTTTGGCTGACAACACTAGTTGTCCTGGAGTACTGAACAGAGACTGATATCTTCTGCTGTTGACAGACAGAAGAACACTAAGTTCACTTGAGAGAATACAACAACAAAGTTATATTCAAGAGAGAGAGTAAGAGAGAGGACAAGAGTAAGAGGGAGACAAATGAAAGGTTGAAGCTGAAGCTTCAACTACAGAATAGTCCATTATTTATACAATTTGAAGTACTTCTGTCTTTACTATTTCATCCATGCTAATTAAGATGAAACACTACTGACGGGATTGGAAGGGACGTTGGAACGAGATGGCATTCCGGGAATGGAAGCTCGTTGTGAAATGGAAGACGACGGATCTACAGAATCCGTACTATCGGAGTTTTTTTGATCCGAAGGCGATGACGATGTGGAGAAGTGGCTGATAGAGAGATTGACAGGGGAGTTGGTCCGGCGGAGGTCATAGGGTCGGCCCATCAGGTACAGATGGGTGAAGGACGTATCTCCGACGATCTGCCTCCATCCGTAGTTGTTGGCTCTGGTGAGTGCAGGCTGAGCAATTGTAGTCTCATAGAGTCTGTTAATGTGCTAGTTAGGTAGTAGAAGTGAAATCAATACAAAATCACTATAAGTCACAGTGGGTCACTAGGTTCACCACTACTAACTACTAGTGCTTGTGAACGAGTTTCGAAGGGGAGATAATCAAATAGATAGATAGGGGTGGGGGTTGGTAGTAGCTAGCAAGATGTCTCACTAGTAGTTTTGGTAGCTAGCGAGTGGGTTCTCACTAACGGAGTGGTTGCTAGACGACAACGGACAAGGTTGCTTAATTGAAATATAACTTTGAATCCTAAATGATGGCTACATTACTACAGATACCAAGATAAAGAATTTGTGAGGATAGTTAACAGGCCAGTAGCTAGCTGCACTGTGGTGATACCCTCCCGATCTAGTGAACATACTGACTTGTACCCTCTTGATACAAGATGCGATGAGAATGCTAGTAATTGTTTGTCAATCAACTCGCTATATCCAATGTATAGGAATTCTTGTTAATCTAATTTCACTTCCTTAATCTGAGGTCTCTATTGACCGAAGCTAAATCTTAATTCACACTAGACAGGTCACTTAATAAATCACTTATATATGATCTATTGCTAGACGAGCTGGCAAGATTGCTTGCCCAACACGCTTGCTAGCGAGGGGTATTTATACATCGCGAGGCTAACTAGATTACATATGACAAAACAGTAAAATATCGGATTATCGGGCGGTCGGACTTCCACTAGCTACCCTATAACCTGGGTTGAGGGCTTGCTAGACCAATTGGAAGCCTATCTAGTTATCCCTGATGTGTGTTATGGTCTCGACGACGAACCCCCTGCATTGGTTATACAAGTGGCACATCGAACTTCTCGACATTCCGGGCTATGAAGAAGTACCGGACCAATCTACCTCTCCACATGGAACCCCTCCGCCCCCTTGGTACGAGTCCCAGTACCTCAACCACCACCTCTGCCAAGTATGGGATAACTCCCCCTTTATCCATATCTATCGGCACGGACTCTATGAGACCACAATCACTTGGCCCGCACTCACCGGAGCCAACAACTACGGATGGAGGCAGATCGTCGGAGATACGTCCTTCACCCACCCATACCTGATGGGCCGACCCTACGACCTTCGCCGGACCGACTCCCCTGTCAATCTCTCTATCAGCCACTTCTCCACAACGTCATCGCCTTCAGATCAAGAGAACTCCGATAGTACGGATTCTGTAGATCCATCATCTTCCATTTCACAGCGAGCTTCCATTCCCGGAACGCCATCTCGTTCCAACGTTCCTTCCGATCCCATCAGTAGTGTTTCATCTTAGTGAGCAATGGACGAAATAGTAAAAGCAGAAGTATCTCGAAAGGTATAAATAAAGGACTATTCTGTAGTTGAAGCTTCAGCTTCAACCTCTTGTTTACTTCCCTCCTTTCTACGCTTGTCCTATCTCTCTCTCTCTCGAATACAACTTATTGTTGCATTCCCCTTGAGTGAACTTAGCGTTCTCCTGTCTGTCAACAGCAGGAGGTATTAGTCTTTGTTCAGTACTCCAGGACAACCAAGTGTTGTCAGCTGAAGGTGATCGTTGAAGTGATCCTTCAGTGTTGACTAGCCTAGCGGCCATCCTCG